>QANY01001470.1:0-48450 GCA_003255025.1 Datisca glomerata | reverse complement strand
TATATATGATAAATATTTTAGTCAGTTTTAAAATATGTAATATAATATTCCATAAAAAGTAAAAGAAATCAGTGAAAGTATTAAATCTCAATAAGTAATATCCAATTGGAAGGTTTTAGAAGGAATCCCGAATAATTTAAACTTTAGAGAGAGAAGACATATTATGATGAAAACAATCCAAAAAATTAAATAAAAAGAAGTAGAAAGAATAATAAGAAAACGTGATTAAAATAGCTAAGAGAGGAGATTGGGTAAGGCGGCGAGAATGCTTGTAGGACACGTGTTTAGAGAAGAAGCTATCAATGTGGTCCAGAAGATAGAAGGTGTTGAGGAAGAGCCACGCTTTATCCCTACTTATAATAAAGCTTAAGAAAGAGATTTTATCAAAATTACTTTAGACTGTATATTTTTTTAACGAAAGGCAGTAATTTTCAATGAAGAAAATATTAAGTTACCTCTTGTTAAACTATAATCATTCAAAAATTTTCTGTTAAATCCTTCTTGCATTTTGAAGTTACGATTAACACTTGTGAAATCGCAATCTATCAAAGTATTTTGGTTAAACTATTTTTTAGTAAATGCCAAGTTCAATAAAAAATTTAAACTAAAACGACAACTTAAATTTTCCTCCTATATAAAAGATCAAATTTGGTTAAAATAATCTAGGATCATTATTTCGTTTTTCATTTTTGTTAAGCGTCTATCCCTAAATTTCTCTCATCAATTTTTACCCTCTACCTTGACCGATATAAACTTTCGCTAGTGTGGAAGTACATAGAAAAGTTCTTAGGGGTCATTTGGTGACAATTGACAAAACATGATTTGATTGTGCATGATCATCTATGCACTAGAAGAAAAATGTTTATGAACGTTGTCTTTATAGCTTATTTATCCGTTGCTTGAAATTTTATATCTTGTTATGTGATGAATGAGATTGAATTTTTAAAGAGGTGGAAGCTTGTAATGCTAATATTGTCGAAGATGATCAAGCTCAATGTTAATGACATTGTGAGCCCTTTAGTTAGATCCTTCAGCGTGAACCCTCATAACTTTTCCTTACTCAGTTTGACCGAGAAGTAGTAAATGCAAAGTTAGATAAGATACTCATTCAACGTACTGTGATATGGAATAGAACATACACAAATATTTACATTTTTAGACTAAGGGAGATTTTAATTATGCCTTCAAATAATACTTAATATTCAGACATTAACATTCTGTTATGGTAAAGTCATTGCTAAACTTTGAGTTATAAAATGCAAGAAATATGCCAAATCTTGCAAGTGAAGAGTTCGTGTGTGTTGTCGTAAAAGACACAATATGTTTGAAATAATTAAATACATTGACCTCACACATGTGTGTGTGCAAGAATATCATAGGATCATCATAGTTGGACTCAATATTAATTGCACGAGAGTTGCAAAGTGTTGTGAAACATGATCCCACTATAATTGCATATGTTGTAGTTTTTTTTAGGAAAACATAGATAATTGGTCATGGTTAAATTATTTTTTGAGGTATTATGTTAAAAAGAGGGAAGGTATGATGTTAATTTCTTATCGACATGTTGGAATAAATTCTACTTCCACTGTTGATAACACAATGCATGCTTGTTTTTTGCTACTTTTAAGTTTTGGCGCCATTATTTATCAAGAAATCATATCCTGACGTTGATTTACACTTGTCAAGGTCTCCACCTCAATCAGCATCTAAGCAACCCATGAGACGCAAATCATTTCCACGATAGCATAAACATAAATATTGGAGGTACCTTTAAGATACTTCAAAATCGTTTTAACAACTTTTCAATGAGCTTGTCCAGGATTTGATTGATAACGGCTGACTAAACCAACGGTATAATAAATATCAGGGCAAACACAACATAACGTACATCAAACTTCTAATGACATTCAAATATGAGACTCTGGTAATGCTCCATTTTTCTTCTAGAGTCATAAGACACATCTCCTTACTAAGGACTTCACTATTTGCTATTGGAGTGTTGATGGGTTTGTGATCTCTTATAGTGAATTGTTTGAGTATTTTTTTAATATACGATGCTTGCGACAGAACATGACGTCTTTTTCAACGATCTCTATATATCTTAACACGTAGTATGAATTTTGCTTTACCCATGTCCTGCATCTAAAAATGAGAAGACAATCATTCTTAATGGTAACGATAAACATTTGATCATTTCTAGCCAAAAAAGAATATCATCTAAATATAATAATAGAGTTATAAAATTACCCTCAACATGTTTGACGTGAACACAATGGTCTTCATCAATCATCATAAAACTATAAGAGGTTATAATTCTATGAAACCTAAGATATCACTGTTTAGATGATTGTTTGAGGCCATATATTGAACTTAAGAACTTGCATACTTGCTCTTGATCTTTCACAACAAATTTCCCCGCTTGTTGCATATAAATTTTAACATCTAATTTTCCATTCAAGAAAGTAGTTTTTACGTTCATCTGGTGAGTGTATGAGAACCGAAGCGAAATGAACCGAAGTAGTGGTTTCGGTTAGGTTGGCTATAATCGGTTATGTTATTTAGGATTTTGATATTATAAAGATATTATCTAGGGTTTCAAAATATATATATATATATATATATATTGGTAGGGTCAATTTTATGTAAAATATTAAAATATATAATTTCATGCTTATAGTCGGTTTGAACCATTTATTATTTCAAAGAAAAAAGTAATCAAATCGAATTCATAATTTTTTAAATTAACCAACAAACCAAATTGATGAAATAAAAGAACCTACAGAATATTTGATTCACTCAGTTTGACTAATTTTTACACACCCCACAAAGTAGTCAAAATATGAAAACTCCAACTTGTGGAAATTGGAAATCTACAAGATGTCATGTCGTTAGGGATTAGTGGTTCCCTGAATTATGTTTAGATTATCCTCAAACTGCTTGCCAGAAATTGTTTTTATTTACAATATTGGACGCCGCCTTCTACCCGCCGCCCCTTTTTATGGGTTTTTTTTCTTCCTAAATTTAGGTTTCTTGTATTGAGTTAAGATTTCCTAAAACTATCTCAGATGGTCAGATATATGATATGAAATCCCGGCCTTTATCGATCCCCTTAATAATTTATTTTCCGCACAATGCTGGAGCCTCAACTTCAGTAGATATCGTTTGCTACTATTGTAGTAGAATTCTCTTATCCGCATTAGTCCACAGTCACGTGTCTCATTCAAAAGTGTTCGTCTTCCCGTCGTGGGTTTGACCAAACATATCAGTTCGACTTATATCATCATCTCGCTCTAAAGTATTCAATGTGCCTTATATACTCGTGCGTATTGCACATTTATAGGCTTGGCATAACAATACTTCTTGTAACCAATGTATTAAGAAGTTGAGAACGTAATCCCACTAGCTAGATGTGTGACACAACAATATATTGCATACATGCACATGTCTAACAGAACTCTAATGTCAAATTAAAAAGTCCAATTTATTTTACTCCTTAAAATTCTTGAATTAAGAAGATGAGAACTTAAAGTTTATATAACCAACACATAATGAAAAAGCCATATGACGTGACACAAAATTCTTTATTTTTCTTTGTTAATGAGTAGGGGATAATTATGCTAATTTGAAATTAAATTACAGATTTAAAGTGAGTTCAGGAGCGCTTCACCTGAAAATACTTTAATACATTATAAAATGCTACTTCAAATCACATGTACTTAATGATTATTGTTGATTAAAATATATTTTAATACGTGGAAGTACTTACTTATACAAAAAACATATACGCTAGTGTTTTCTAAATGCTTTTACATGTATATAAATATATTTTAATATATATGCAAATGTTTAAAAAAAACATGTTTGATATAATTATAAATTAAAATATTATGATTGCAATGTATAAAGGCACTTCTAATGAAAAATATTAACAAACACACTTAGAGACTCAACCTCAGTTTAGCAACAGGATCTAGTCAACACAATATTCCAACAAAAGTTATATATGCTTATGGATTACTCTACGTAAATTTTAAAATCACAACTGAAAATGTGGATTAATGAACTATATAGGATATAAAGTTCAAATAAATTTGTCGGTTTCTAACAAAATTGAGAAATTAGCAGCCCTGCTGCATTGAGTGAATCTCCTGTTTCAATCAGTATTATAACACGGAAAACACGAGTCAAGCAGCCATTTTATTTATAATATATATATATTCCTATCAATTAAATTATGTTAAATGATTTAGAAGCAGTAAGCTGAGAGCAAAAATGAAGTCATTGATTACGCCATGAAAGTCGGTGTTGGACTTGACAAAGTGAAATATTAACAACTTTCTAAACCCTTCGTTTTTTCTCTACCTTGATCATAATCAAAATATGGATTGGCTTCATTCCACGAGCATTCTTATTTTAATATATATATATATATATATATATATATATATTCCGTAACGAATACTGTAGTCTTTACATCTGAGATAACTGAGTTAATTGTATATCAAAATGTAAAAGAAGCTTTAGATAAATGAATTATATCTAAGGTGAAACCCGAAACACTTTATAAAATTGGAACATTTGATTTTACTAATCAAAAAATAATTAGAAATTTTGAATATGCTATTCTGTTATAGAATAATGATGATGTGATTTATCTGTTGCATATTCATGATTTATATCCGTTCATGCAAAATATAAATATGTGTATATAGGCCTAGTGCAAATTGCATTGAAACCTTTAACTCTGTTAGGCCAGAACACCAGCATACAGTGCACCCTTAGAGATGATACGTGTTTGAACTGGAAAGTTTCCCTTATGAGAGCCATAGAGACTAGCTTATCTCATGAACCCGTTTATTTTAATATTTATCCGAATTTAAGTATTGCGCTGTCTGACAACAATCTAGCCAAAGTTCTTGAACTAAGAGTTCAATCCCATGGCTATGATTATCTACCAGGATTTTCTCCCTTTGCAATCATCTTTAGGATTCATCTTAAGGTTCTAACAACCTTAAATCCTTACACCAGAAAACAAAGTGAGCAAGGACACACAGTCCTAGTTGATACGAATCTGTTTAATAGCCAGGTGGCTATTCCTCGTATGATCCATTGGTTTGAAATTACCTTTCCAGACACATGAAAAATTCATCAAGCCGTACCTACCAGACTTTTCATAAGACAATCCATCGAAGATGTGATCCAAACCCAAGGAGGACATGTCTATCTTCATTTTCAGAAACCACCTTTACCTCTGACCAGAAGCCCTTCTAGTCTCAGCAGCCGTAGTATTCCTCCCTATAGTGTAGAAATACCAGAATCTTCTAGAGTATCCATAGCTGACCCTCTAGGATCAGACGAATCTGACCATTCTTTTCTCCTAGAGGATCAGATTAGAGGAATTCATTTCAGCGACAACTAGATCCCTCATGGTGTTTATGAATCCACCATTAACAGAAAGCCAACTAGCCCAACCGCCAGTGACATGCAATTCAACATTTAAATGAATTTTACACCCAACAGTTTATTAAGACAAAGTCTTCACCAGAATTTTATGCAAGCGCAGTATAAGGATTTTCCAGATGGGTACTTTGCAAACCATTATCCTTAACAGTTCTTAGATCTGAAAAACCTATACTACTTTCAATTAGAACAGGAACAACGCCTTCAGTCTTTCCCTGAATGGTATTACCAGCTCACCTTAAGAGTCAAAATAAAAGATGACCAACAGTTACGAGTTCTTTCGAATATACAGAAAACGTGGATTACTACCAGTGGTAGAACATACCAAGTTATACACCCACCTTATCCTTAGAGCTTACTCCAGGATAAGGCAACCAGAAACCATTGGTTATTAACCCCTATACTAAGGTACCAGAAAAGACCAATCATCAGGACCATGTTAAGGTTAAAGACATTCTTCCCTTAATGAAACAGAATAATTACACCAACCTCTTATTTCAAACTCTAGGAACACAGTTAACTAGGATAGGAGATCAAGTTTCTCAAATCCAGGAGACACAAACTAAAACTCCTCTACCAGAAAAAATAAAAAATGACAATTGAACCTGTAACTCTTAAACCTCCTCTAGATGTTCAAAATTTAAAATTAAAATCTAGTAAGAAGGAGGAAGATTTTATAGAGACTATAATGGAAAAAATAAAAAATCTGAAGATCTCCACATCTAATAAAAGTTCTATACCTGAAACTTCGTCAGGATAGCTGAACATGATGAATCAGGATGATTCATCTTCTCCTGAAGAACCAGAAGAATAATCTTTATCTCAAATTTTAGATATTTAAAATAATTTTGATGATTCAATTAATAAGCTCTCTTCTGGCTATTCTAAAAGGCCTACTACTCGTATGGCTCTAACTAGACCCAATAGGTATTATTATCCCAGACCTACCCCTCAAGATATCTTATATGAAGAAGACTTTCTTCATTCTCATAAATCTTACCATGACAAAATCATCTATGAATGGAACATAGATGGTAAAACAGAATATCAAGTTTTCAAAACTATTCATCAAATGATCATGTATTCTTCTATTTGTAAACAGAATGAGAATACAGATCACCAGATCTGTAGGTCCTTGTCAATGGATTCACAAGAACTCTCAAAGGCTAGTGGGACAACTTTCTCATTGAAAGTCAACGACAAGAAATTTTAAACTCTTTTAAAATTAATATTGACTCGATTACATGTACCCATACCAGAACAGAAGATGCTCGTTACACCTTGTCCCAATCCATTATCCACCACTTCCTTAACCCAGAAATTGTCAATACAGATCGACATAGAGAACTTCTCCAAAATATAAGATGCCCTATCTGACCCACTTCAGGTGGTACAAGGACGTCTTTCTTATGAAAGTCATGCAGAGGGGAGATGCAATAGTGAGCATTAGAAGGAAAAGTTCATTGATGGCCTCCCAAGCCTTTTTGCTGAAAGAGTAAGAAGTGAACTCCGAGATAACCATGATCAAATGGACATTCCATATGTCCGAAAGGATGAAAACTGTATTTAGTTTTTTTCAACTGCATATTTCATTCTTATAAAACATGCAAAACATGAACCACAAAGGAAAAATTAAAATTGTTGACAACATAATACAAGGATAGAAATGGATGTTTCAAGTACAACTGGCTCTCACCTCCTCCATATGGCAAACACTACACTTGTCAAGGTCTTTCCAGTCAACACAAATAGGTCTGAAACCATCAGGCAAGTCTTAATACTTTTTAGAGGCTAATTTTCATGTAGAAAACTTTGACGCAGAAACTCCAGACTTATAACAGTGTAGCCTTCAAGCCAGATGAATCCATTATCCTGGAAATGTTCTGAATCCCTAGCAATCTTTCCTGGAAAAATAATTCAATATACCCATAAGTGGAATGAATTGCATCAGAAAAGGTATGTGTATTGAATTAAAAGAAGCAAATACAAAAAATCAACAGATTGTCCAACTAATAAAAGCATTGGATTGAGAATTACAAGAAAGAACAATTGACTTAAGAATAAAATCCATTTGGGATTCAATCCCTTAAAACATCCTTCTATTTCTTTTCGACCAAAAAGTCAAAAAAGTATACAACGGGATAACTTTCCAAAGCTTCTTCCCCATCTTCCCATAACACAAAAGATCCATCCCCTCAACAATTCCATCACATTTTTTGACATGCACCAACTAATACCGGCATTCAAAATAACCAAATTCCAAAGCACAATAGTGAATTAGCAGTGTAGGAATAAGTGTTTATTACTTTCCTCATCCTTGCAGAGAGACACCTAATGACCAAGTGAATATCTCTTTTCTTTAAGTTATCGAGATTGAGATTTCCACCCCAAACAGCCGGCCATCCTAGAAAAGAAAATCTAGGAGAGAAGCTCCCGATATATAAATGATTAACCAAGGGAAAATTCAGGCCATCCCAAGGTCAGCTTCTTGTAATATGATTTACCCAAAAAATGGTTTTCCAATAAGGGGTATGATTATTTCCATATCCACCAACATAACATGCAGCTTTGCTTTGAGAATACTCATGAAACCACAACCAAAAGTATTATAAAAATCAAGCAGACAAAAAAAATTCTGATAGCTACTTAGTAGTAAGTACTAAAGGAACCAATGCAAGATGGGTTCAAACAGTTTTGACTTTAGTAATAGCGCAACTAATATTCACCTTTCCCCTTAAAAGAGGAGTTTCAATGTTCAAATCATTGTAGTACCAAAAAACTAAAATAAAAAAATTAGATAAACATCAATAACACTAAGAAATGCAATAGAAGCCTGAGAGATCAAGAACAAAGGATATTCTCCTTAAAAATAAAAGAACAAATGATGTTCTGGATGGCAAGATATGTTTTTGGATGAGAAGCCATATAGTAGTGGTATTGATATAATAGCGAGAAAAACATACCAATGCTCATTATTTACAAGTCTCCAACAACATATGGAGGAGCTCCTAGGCCCACTGATTGTTCAGTCCCTCCTTCATTATCTTCATTTGAATATGTACTTAGTTCGTCCTCTCCACTAGCAGTGTCACAATCAACTACCCAGATTTTATTTTGCAACTATACCATACTGGCTAGAAGCTTCTGCTTACTTAGGTACCTGCATAAAATCCTCCAGAACTATAATATTGAAGAATGAATCAAGCAAATACACAAAGATTAATAAGTTCTCCTTAATTGAGACTGTCAACCATGGCATAGACTGAAGCATAACCTAACCTATACAAAGTTTTGATATGAGATTTAATCCTAAAAGAAAAGCTCAAATAAAGAACGAAAACTGAAATCATAGGTAATTTTACCACATCTATACCAGAACGGCGGATATGCTTCGTAAATTTTGTCCAGATATAGAAAAATAGAAGATGGCCCTGATCAACAAGCCAGATGGGCATAGACCAGACCAACGAGACTAGAGAGAGAGACAGACATAAGACAGAGATAGGGTGTAAAGATGAGTTAGAGAGAGAAATAGAGGAGTGCAGAGGCAAGCTCGAGAGGGAGAGAGCGCAGACTGAGAGCGAGAGAGAAGGCTAAAAGTGAGTTTTGATTTGAGAATTAGGGTTATGAGAATTATATAGATGATATTTTTGTAATTAACATTAACTTTGGGTATATATAACTATGCGAGTATGTGCTCTCAAAAAGGGTAAAAACTTATTATGACAGTTAAAATAAATGACTATCATAATAGGTAAATATTTTATGACAACTTAGGTAAACACTCTCATACTAACTCAAACAATAAAATTTTCCATCCAAACACCTTTTTTCCTTGATAAGTTTAACAAACTGTCATAAAAAATGTATGGGTGTCATTGTAGCCCATTTTTGTAGTAGTGCGAGTCTCACTTTCATTTTGTTGAGCATGCTTGAGTTTTACTTTACATGTTTTTTGTAAGTTTTATCTTGAGCTGGAGTTCTAGTTTTAGTTTTAATTTAGTTTACATATATTTTTGTAAAATAGTTTTGACTGCTCTAAAGCCTAAAAACCTGTTATTGTGGATCTTTTCATTTTAGTTGAGATGTAGTAAAATGGACATACAGTTAATTCTATTGGTGTATTAGATACAAATATATTTTTATCTATCTAGCATGGGAATTTAGTGTAGCATATGCATAATAAATTTGATATCAATATCAATGTTTTCTTCTATTTTTTTTGTTAAGATATCTCAAGGCTTACATAGTTTTTAATGATTGATAAGGTTGACTCCATTTGGATTTAGAGAGAGGGGACATTGTTGGAATTGAACAGATTTCCTTGAAATTTTGCTCAGGAAGATCTTAACACTATTTTGGTTTCATGGTCATCTAATATGTTATACAGTCTTTAGTCTTTTGGTTTACAATGTAATGTTTGGTTGTAATCTGGATAGTTGGTGCAGAAATATTATCTTTCTTTTATTGAGAATGAGATTTAAGAGTTACTCATCATTTATGGCATAATCTTTTCCCCTCACTTTTATGTGATGCATCTCACTTTTATTAGTTTAATTCTTTATCTGTAACTTATTAGTTAAGTTGTTTAGTTTCCAAGTGTTTTCCATTTATGAAAGTATCTTATAGCTAGTTTTACTTATTTTCTTTAAAATACATTTGGTATGCCACTAATTTAATGGTACATAGGACTTTAGCATTCTTATTAGATGATGCTCAATCCGTTACAAATTAATATCAGGGATAATCATGATAAAAAGACATTGCAAGGCTAAATTTGATTATACGAACATATATTTCAGATGGCTAACACAAATATGAACGTGAAGAAGGCACAAAATGGTTTCTTTGAATACTTGTAAGTAATTAATGAGATCAGCAATTTAATGCTAAATATTTTCATATAAATTGTTGCAATGTTAATGTTGTTTTATAATTAAAACAGTGCAAAAAAATGTGCTAAAACTAGAGTGGCAGATGGAGAGATTAGGGGACTTGGAGTAAGTATGTTTAAACAAACATTGCATTATGACATGGAATTGATACATTTTGATTGTAATTTAAGTGAGGTTTTGATATGCAGACACAAAGAGATCTAGGTAAGTTGTGGAAAAGTATGACGGAGCAAGCAAAACTCAATTATTCCAAGGAAAATTAAATCCATGCCCTTGAAAGTGGAGCGGAACAACCCGATCCTAGTCATCCAAGAAGGCATGCCTTACACATTGTACACCCAAGAAATTTATAGATCTTGTTTCAAATGTTGATGAGGAAAAGAGAAGAGCGGTCATGGAATGGGATTCATAGGGTTGTTGGATATCAAATACCGCAAGCTGAAGAGGAACTTCTTGCAATAACTATTAGGTTGATTCGATCCAGTCACTTGCACGTTGAATGTCCATGGGTTGACATTCAATGTGACTGCAAATGATGTGACTTCCATACTTGGCATTTTTGGCGGTGGCGAGGAGATAAAATTCTATGGTGATGTGAATGAAATTAAAGATCTAAGGGTGAAGTTGGTGAACACCCAAGGTGATAATCCGGTGAATACCTTGTCAAAATTCTAGATTGAGGGGTCTGACGGTGACTGTTGGAGGCAAGCCTTTATGCTATACATCGTCGGGGTTTTGTTATCTCTTTGATCAAAACCATTCGTCAGTCATTTATGGTTGCATGCTGTCAAGTCACCCACGACCATCCAACAGAAGAATTAGGCTTCTACTTATTTTAAAGATTTTGTGGATGGTGTCGTAAAGTATTAAAACAACAACCATGATAGCATTACTGGATGCTTGTTATTTATCCTAGTAATAGGTTTAGTGTACATTGATCTTACTTTCACATTATAACATACATAAATATGCTAATAAACTCATTTCGATGCAACTTTTTTATCTGGAGAAGTTGACATGTGCTGCCAAATATGTTAATGAACAAGCCTTCGCTGCTAAGGTGAAACGACCAGACCATTGCAAAGATGATTTATTTTGTAAAATCAAAGGGATGAAGCCCTAAAAGCTTTATGGTAAGTGTTTTAGAATATTGCAAATTTGGTTGGTTATATTACCATTGATTATTTAATACTAATTCACATATATTTGAATTATATTTATGCAAGCCGTCCTGGGCGACTGCGAGTTTTGGGAGGACCGCAAGCGTAAGCACGTTGGCAAGGATGTGTGTGCAGATTTACCTGAAGAGCAAGCCGTCGAGCTAGGTGCTTTGAGTGCACAAGTCTTTGCTCTTCAGGCAAAGTCCAGCTTCATGAGGGAGGTTGTTCAAGCGAAGTCCAACTGCATGAGGGCATATATTTCACAATTAATGGAGGTGCAAAGAAAGATGATGGCCGTCCAAGAGAAGATTTACACAACTTTGATGAGTCTTTTATAACAGATCATTGGTAAGTCTCGAACCCAAGACGATGAGCCACACGTCACCCCGACTCAAGGTAAAGAACGAAGAGGTTTTGCCCCTTCCTCGAAGAAGAGCTGTCTGACTCTTCATCACCCTTATATAAAGGTGATAAAGATGATCCATGCATCCGGGTGGATGCTTCTAACAGATCATTTGCTGACCTGCTATTGGTCTGGAAATCATCCATGACTGGAACGTCTAAAGGACGTCGAAAAGTATTATTCTCTTTATTCGTATTTCATCTATTTTATTAATATATTGTGTACAACCTGACTATTAATCTAACACATTACTTGGGGTTGTGTTTGTTAGGGGTTATTCTCTCAAAGCATGTATATTAACATTTTGATATGAAATTTAATAAGAATTATATTTTTTTATAATTTTTCTTTTAAATTATTGTTGAATAGTTTATATAAATATCAGAAAATTTCATATTCGTTAATGAGACTATGATCTTATACTAGTACGAGAGTATTAAGATCATAGATAATGAATAAAATTGTTAGCAACATATTAAAGTATGAAATCTTTAATGAACAGTTGCTAGTACGATTCACTAAGCATTATGAATGCTTGTGATTTAGATCCGGATCTTTGATGTGGATAGATATATTAGTGAATGTGCTTTATATAATAAGATTATAAATGACTAGACCGATGTGAATTAATATATTTATCAATGTGCCATTTTATCATAAAGATTTAATACACATCAATTCGATGATCATATGTAGATCAGTTTGAATCCTGAACAATCATTAACTCATATGCATGTCTACTAGATCTTTTGATTCACTCGTTAAGGTTTCTTTGGAAAATAGGCTAGTGACGTTTATTTTGGAGATTCAGTGATATGGATGGCTGGGAACATGATCATGCAAGATTTGAAATCCAAGCTTTTCTAATGGATCGTATATTGGTTTCCTTAAGTGTTAATTCTGGAACTGAATGGTTATTGAGCTCAAATTTATAATAAGATTATAAATTAGCCATTCACTTGTGGACTAATGGTACTTAAGGATTAAGAGGTAATTAGAAAGGTAAAATGATAATTTTGATCAGTTCTAATTTATGAACCAATAATTGGAGAACATAATTACGTGAAATGATTATATCAATGGACTACATGAGAATACTCTGTGAATATAATCTGTAATCTCTAAGAGCGTAATTTCATATTTATAGTGGAGTAATAATGAAATTAATAAATAAAATTATTTAATTAAAGAGTTTAATTAATAATCTAGTTTATTGGAGTTTAAGATTATAGGTCTATGGTTGACAAGTCACCTCTATACTGTGCTACCTCACGGCACACTACAGTGCCATATGGCACTGCAGTTGTGCACAATAGCAGTGAGTCCCACTGTATTAGTAAATTTATAATTGAATATTATTTCAATTATCCTAAAGTATCTTATACGCCATTATCAAGAAAAATATACATATATTATTCTGATGGCCTAAGATAATGAATCAATTCAATCAATCAGTTCAATCACAGAATCAATTGATCAATCAAGAGTTGAGAGAAGAACGCAATCCTCAAGGAGTGATTTTTCTACGACTAAGAGTTAATCAAATATCTAAAAGAATCATCGTCATGTTCTTTTAGAGAATCGTCTCATAAAAGTCTTTCTCAGTAAAATCTCTAGATCTCATGTGTTGAGTACATCTAGAGTCATAAAAATGTCTTCATTATATTCGACGTGCCCACACACATCCTAGTGCATTGAGAATTAACTTGGAAGATCTTGACATGGATCACGAAGCCTGCTGATCGTTAGAATGATTTTATGGGAACGGAGAATCAACTGGTTTTGCGAGGATGCTTGATTTGGACTACAAGAGGTATATGATTCCTAACCTTGTATATTGTTAATTTAATATATAAATTTATAATAGATCCTAACTGATTGAAAAGAGTTTTTAGTAAAAAGATTTTTTGTTATCGTAGCGTTGCATGATTTTATTGTATTAAAATATTCAATTTTTATTAAAAAATTAATTTATGACCACGCGCCACACGTTTTCGTCGCACACGCGCCACGACATCCAACAAGTGGTATCAAAATGGTCTTTATATATTTATATGTTAAATGCTGTGTGGGTTTTCTTCCATTGTTCATATAATATGAGATATGTATAAATGAATGGATGGTTATGTTTTTTTATTGTATGGAAAATTATAGATCATTAATTGTATGGTGAGTCTTGGGTTAGGTTTTGATCTTTTAATTTTTTTCTTAGATCTTGTGTATGACATTTTGTGGCGTAGGAATTTTTGTAATTTATTTTGAATATTAGGTAATTCTTCTGAACGCGAGAAGATAAATAACGCACAAGATGACAAAAATTTATTGTTCATGTTGAAAAATATGACGGCGACAGTGGTGGTCGGCGATGATGGGGCGGCGATAGGAGAATACTATCGTTGGCGGCAACTGTTGTTTCTTTTAGGGAAATTTCGTACAAACCCTTATACCAACCAACCTTATCAGCATATGGTTTGATGATAATCCTCAATCTATCAATTATCTTTTTAATTTTTGAGATTAATGTCTTTTTAAAAGTAATTATTAATTATTAATTTTATGAAATTTAGAGATTAATTATTAATTATTAATTTTATGATAATTAGAAATTAATAGGTTGATTGAGTTTTATCCAAGTTTGACCATTTGATTAAGTCAAAGTCAACTATTTTAAAAAGATAATTATAGAAATTAATTTTAATTAAGAAAAATAATTTTTCTTAATTAAATAGAATTTAGTTCAAAACTTGAAGATTATGAAGATGTATATCATGAGGAGAATGCAATATTCGGGAATATGTATTCTTGAAGTCCACTTTGTAATTTTATTTCTTTATTTCAAGGGTTGTAATTTAGGCATACCAATTGTTACTCAGTCCATTATTTTTTTAATTGTTAAATAATTGTTATGTTTGATAACATGTTCATGCATTAGTCGATCACATGCCATGTATGAAAACCCACATAGTTTCATTTGATCATGCATGTCATAAGTAAAAAGATGATTTATTAGGATTGTCCTAATATGTTTATATGTATTATTTTATGAAATCAATTGCATGTAA
Source organism: Datisca glomerata (assembly GCA_003255025.1). Lineage (NCBI taxonomy): Eukaryota > Viridiplantae > Streptophyta > Magnoliopsida > Cucurbitales > Datiscaceae > Datisca > Datisca glomerata. The sequence goes on along the minus strand of QANY01001470.1, from coordinate 33,467 downwards.
ACTGCTAGGTTTTAACTAGTTAAAACTTGGTAATCACACCACACTAAGGGCTATAGTAACTTTTAGGATAACCTACTTTAGTAAAAAAGTTTTATTATAGTTTGATTAATATACTTAATTAGTTAATCTAAACTCACATAATTATGACTTGGGTGCTTAGACCAATGAGATTGACATAATACTCTCATTTGACCCATAAGATTGGCATAAAAACATGATTTATCGTGATTAATATTCATAATTAAATGAACTTAGACCAATGAGATTGACATAATATTCATAGGATTATCATTTTTACTAGTAATTAATTTGGAATTAATTAATTAGTTAAAATGGAAACACATAATCATAAAAATAGTGAGTGAGAGAAGGTTGACATGACAATGTAACCTACAGTCTCCATTATTAGTACAACACTGTGAGGTATAGTGAAGACCTCGAGATGGATTTATTTTCATCTCCCTAAGGAAGGTTTCGAGTTGTACAAGTACCAACGCTGGACTTTTTATGAAGAAAGGAGTAAGTGATGTAGTTTAGTTTTGACCGACCCTAAGGCGACATATTCTAAATTAAGTCATGGAATCTGAAATAATGGGTTACACTCACAAAGTCACAATTAAGCTTTTATGTGGATAGTTGTGACTTGACCAAACAAGCGATACCGTATTGTTAAAAGAGAAAGTAGGAGATATTTTAAGTTTTAATTAATAGGGATGAGAATGTCTCATAGACAGACTGAGGTTAATTTGACTGACCCTAAGGCAGCACATTATCATTGGGTTATTTTATCGTGATTAGTAAATGTTAAATTTTGTGTGTTTATTATGTCGCATTCATGCATCATGTTTAATTTTTGAATTCTAGATATTTATCAATTATATTAAATCTTGTATATTTTAAATTTCAGTTATCATTATTATGTCTACCGTGGGTAATCCTATTACTCCTTTACTCGCTCTCGAAAAATTGAATGGTGATAATTTCATATGTTGGAAATCACAATGAACTTAATGCTAATTTGTGAGAACCTAAGTTCATTCTTACTAAAAATTTCATGAGGAGCACCCTACTAATGCCCCTAAGAATGTTAGGGATAAATATGATGCTTGAATCATATCAAACAACAAGGCGAAGTGCTACATGCTTGTGAGCATGAATGATGTTCTGAGAACCAAGCATGCAAGCATTGAGACTGCCTATGCGATTATAGAATCTCAACAGGTAATGTTTGGATAGAAGTCTGATCAAAATCATCATGAGACCACTAGGACCTATATGACAACTAAGATGAGAAAGGGTACTTCTGTGCGAGAACATGTTTTGAACATGATCAACATAATGCACGTGGTAGATGTGCATGGGGCGATCATTGATGAGTGGTCTCAAGTTAGCATTATACATGAGTCAAACTAGCTTTTTCTGCGTTCACGACCAATTATGTATGAACACGTTACAATTCAACAATCGTTGAATGAACTGTAGACTTTTGAGGCACTCAACCTGAGAATGACAAAAGAGAGTGAGAGAAATGTTGTCGAGCAAATCCCTTCTTCGACTGTTAAAAGTAACAAGAGGAAGAAGATCAATGGAAAGGGAAAAAGTAAGAACAAGAAAGGGAAGAAAGCCATGACATCACCAAAAGCCAAGAAGAACAAGAAAGAATACAAGCCCAAAGGAAAATGTTTCCACTGTGGGTTGAAGGCCATTGGAAGAGAAACTGTAACAAGTATCGGTCCAAGATGAAAAAAGATAGGTAAATATAATTAACTTGTACTTGAAGCTATTTAGTGGAATATGATTTGTCATCCTAGATACTTGATTCAGGAGGTACTAACTATGTATGTTCTTCTTTGCACATGCTTGATTTGTCTAAGGAGCTGGCTGATGGCGAGATCATTTTGAGAGTGGGTAGTGGTACACTCATGTCAGTTAAAGTATTATGGACAATCCGTTTGCTTTTTGGATATAATTATTTAGTTTTGAATGATATTTATTATATTTCTGGATTTTTGAAAAATTTGATTTCTTGTTCATTTTTTCAAGAATAATTATTAGAAATTTCTTTAATTAATAAAGTGTTTTTTATTTATAAGAATGGATTCGATATTTGTCATGAAAAATTTATAAATGAACTGTATATGCTTAAACCGTCTGAACTTGCATTAAATAATTCTGAATTATTTAAAGTAGCGAAACCTAAACGTAACAAACGACAAAGAGTTTCTCACGATGATGAAAACACATATCTTTGACATCTTAGGTTGTGACATATTAATCTAGATATGTTAAACAGGTTAACAAAGCATGGTGCTTTGAGAGAACTAAAAGTTGGAACTTTTCCTGTTTGTGAATCCTTTCTAGAGTGTAAACTGACCAAAAGACCTTTCACAAGAAAAGGCCAAAGAGTCAAGGAACCACTTGAGCTAGTACATAGTGATGTATGTGGACTGATCAATCTACAAGCTAGAGGTGGGTATGAGTATTTTGTCACTTTTATTGACGATTAGTTAAGATATGGTTATACTTACCTAATGCAAAGAAAGTCTGAAACTTTTGGAAAGTTTAAAGACTTCAAAGCTGAAGCTGAAAAGTAATTAGGTAAATCATTGAAAAGCCTTCGATCCGATTGAGGAGGTGAATAATTGGATTTAGAATTTAAGGTTTATTTGTTGGAGTGTGGAATCCTATCCCAACTCACAGCACCTGAAACACCACAGTAAAATGGTGTTGCAGAGAGGAGAAATCGAACACCATAGTAAAATGGTTAGATTGATGTTAAGCTACTCATCACTATTACTCACATTTTGGGGATATGCACTACACCCGACAACTTACATTTTGAATGTAGTGTCATCTAAGCTTGTAAGCAAGACGCCTTTAGAATTATGGAATTGCTCCAAACCTAGTTTGTGTCATTTCCATATATGAGGGGTGTTCATCTCACGTTCTTAGACCAAGACCAAAAAGTTAGACTCAAGGTCTAAGGTATGCATATTCGTAGGCTATACTCCAAAGACTAAATGTGGGTACTTTCATAGTCACAAGATCAAAAGGTTTTTGTGTTGACAAATGTAACCTTCCTTGAGCATGATTATATGCAAGACTTCAAACCTCGTAGAAATTTAGTTCTCGAGGAATCAATGGCTGATGAAATCATTCCATCTTAAATTTCTACTGATAAATGACAAACCGGAGAAATCACAGTTCCTGCAAAGGAAACCCCGGTGTAACGTTGTAGTGGGAAGGTTGTGAGACTACTAGTTCGCAATGAACTAGAAGCACATGTACTAGGGTTAGACACTAATAAGGATGATCTATTATCTTATGAAGAAGCAATGGATGATCCTGAAAAGGAGAAATGGCCAGAAGCCATGAACCAGGAAATGGAATCTATGTATTCTAATTCCATCTGGGAACTTATAGATCCACCTGAAGATTTCAGGCCTACAACATGTAAATGGATCTTCAAGAAGAAAATAGTTGTAGATGAGAAAGTATAGACTTTCAAGACATGGTTAGTAGCCAATGGCTATACACAAAGGGAGGGAGTCGATTATGAAGAGACATTCTCCCATGTGGCCATGTTGAAATCCATTCGCATCCTTATTCCATAGCCGCTAGTTTTGACTATGAGATATAGCAAATGGATGTCAAGACAACTTTTCTGAATGACTTTCTTGAAGAAAGCCTTTATATGATGCAACCCAAAAGGTTCCTACAAAAGAGGCAAGATCAGAAAGTATGAAAGTTGCTTAAATTCATTTATAGATTAAATCAAGCATCTAGTTCTTGGAATCTTGCCTTTGATGAGATTATAAAGTCTTATGACTTCGAGCAAAATGTTGACGAAGCATGTGCTTATAAATACATCAAAGATAAGATAGTGGTTTGTTAGTTCTTTATGTTGATGATATTCTACTAATTAGGAATGATGTAAAAACTCTATTAAAAGTAAAGAAATAGTTAGCTGTTCAAATAAAAGATTTGGGAGAAACGAGCTATGTTTTGGACATCCAAATTCTAAGGGATAGAAAGAACAAGCTCTTGGCTCTTTCTTAGGCATCTTATATTGATAAGGTGCTGAAGAGATTGTCTGTGAAAAATTTCAAGAAAGGTCAACTACTAACCAGACATAGAATTGTCCTATCCAATGAACAATGTCCTAAGACACCTCTGGAGGATGAGAATATGAGAAAGGACGACGTCTCTAGTCTTATAATCCCAACAGGTATAATCACTTATAATCACATTACATATCAAGTGTTCACGGACGACGTCTCTAGTCTTATGATAACAATGAACACACCGGTAACAAGGACGCGATATATATCCATCACTTGATCCTCTCTCAAAGGAAAAGTTTAGAAATTGATATACTCTATCTTGATATGCCTTACTAAATCTTGGTTTTGTCATCCAACTCTTATCCGTTGCAGCTCTTAAAGCTTAAAGTAGACGAAACAAATATAATAATCAAAACTAATACCTCACTTTTTCTTCTCAGCCTAATAATCTTAAAAAAATATTTTATAAATGAATCTTCAGCTGTCCAAATCATGTTATAATAAAAACTAATGTAAGTCTTCAAGCAAGTAGGAAATAATTACCCAACAACAGGTGCTGAAAATGAATTTAAAATAATTGAGCAGAATCCTTGGTATCAGTTATCAACAGCTCATATGAATAAAAAACCTAAGCATTGAACAAACATACCGAACACCCAAAAAGCACTCAACAAAAATGTTGAACACCCTAAAAGCACTCAACAAACATGATGAACACCCTAAAAGCACTCAACAAGCATGTTGAACACCCTAAAAGCACTCAACAAACATGTTGAACACCCTAAAAACACTCAACAAACATGTTGAACACCCAGGATTCTAATTTCCCGCATCAATGGATTTACAATAAGATGACAACACTACTGTACATCTCAATACTCACCAATATTCATCTTTCATCATGTAAAGAATCAAATTTCCAACAACCGAAAATATAGATGAATGAAACCATATTCACAAGCTTAACAAAAAATAGAAACCTAACAATTTTTCATCACTTCTCAATCTCCCTCGATCAATCTGAACCTGAGAACCCCTCAATTCCTTTTTCTCATTTTCTTTTTCATCTGATAACAAATCCCAACAAAACAAACAATTTTCAAAAGCCCAACAGAGAAATTTAAGGCATAACAAAAATTTAAAGCATAATAGAGAATTAGGGAGCTAAGGTTGAGCTACCTCTGTCGGGGTTGAGATCGCCTGTCAAATTTCACGGAAGATGTGAGGACCACGGGCTCAACTACGACGAGGAGGACACGAAAGATGAGGACCACGAGAATGAGATCGAGCCTGAGCTACACCAGCAAGGATGACCACCGTACGAGCCTGTCATCGAAGTTTGCTGCTGCAGGAAGAAGGGGAAGGCTGGACCATGAGCCTGTCGCAGGGGAAAATTGGGAAGAAGGCAGACGAAAATGGGGAAGAAGCTGTGCGGGTTTGTTAAAATTAATTTAGGGTTTTTCTATTGCTATAGTTTTTATTAACCGTAGCAATAGATCATATCCCGACGGTTCTGTTGAACTGTTGCAAAAACAACCGAGATTCTCATCCAAATGCGATTGTTTGGCCGAACCGTCGCAAGAAAAGGTCCAACAAGTACCTATATCCTGACGGTTAACTTAAACCATCACAATTTATGTGTAAAAAAAGGTTTATTCTTGATGGTTTACTAAAACCGTCAGCATATCATAACCAATTTTGACAGTTTACATAAACTGTTGGAATAGATCCCACATTTGCGACGGTTAGGTAAACCGTCACACTTATTTCTCCTTTTAAACAATTAACGACAGTTAAACAAACCGTCACAATATTAGATTTTTCTTGTAGTGTCTTTAGATATAGTGCAAATAATAATGGGTAGGAATACGTGCAAAGATAGTAAAAATGAACCCAAAAAAATTAAAATATAAAGGAAGTAGCAAATGTGGTCCAATTGATATCTCAATGGCAACAGAAAAATGTAGAAATGATATTACGTGGGTCAATTTAAATTTGCGTTTGATAAATGGTACCCAATAATATTTTGTGTTAGTTTTGTTTGGTATTATTTGTCATTTCAACTACAGATAGCTCGAGAGATTGGAGAGAAAGATTGAATTACAATTTAGGCACTATGCTCTTTAGCCTTCTCTCTAACAAAAAGAATAATAATAGTGTGTGCTCAAGTTATGATCAGATACTAACAAATATCAGTTTATTACTTAGCTTCTATTAGGCTATTGGCTCGAAGTCTTTAACTGTCATTACTGCTTTATATCTCCTAAAAATGACATGTTAGCTTGTATTCCATTACTGATATAAATACATAATAAATCAATCTCACACTAGTTAGTGAGAACTGATTTTTTGTCAATTTCTCTTCTCTGAATATTCTCTCTTCTTTCTCTATCTTTTCTCTTTTAGTTTAATAAGTTTTCACATGGTATCAGAGCTTGGTTAACAGATTTTGGCTCAGCTAGGAGAGAGAGAGGTTAAAGGATGCTTGGTTGCAGAATAGGCTTTTGATTTAAAAATATGCCATTTAGACCTTGTTTGCATTGGATGAGAAGGAATCTGTGGATTATGTTTGAGCTGAAGTAGAGGTTGAGGTTGGGATATGGGTCCAATAGGTAGGTTTATGACCAAATTATCATCAATAGATGGGAAATCAGGTCTCGTACCAACATTAGAGATAAAATTAGTATGTAAAGTTTTATTATTAAACTAAGGAGAAGAGTTGATACTTACATTAGGATTACCTGGAGAAGAGGAGTGCATGTCCTTATCCTTATTTTGTAGGTTAGAGGAGGTGTCAACCATTGAAAAAGGAAAGAATATAGGTGGTGAAGATGTATAAATCTTAGAGTTATGTTGAGATACAGATAGGGCAAACATATGTTATAGGGAAAAAGATGCTCATTGAATGTGACATTTCTAGATACATAGACATTCCCTGATTTATGCAAACACTTATAATCTTTATGTTCATTTGAGTAGCCTAAAAATATACACAAATCTGTATGTAAATCTAATCTATGCATGTTGTAAGGTTCTTAAACCGTCGTAATTTGTGTGTAAAAAATGTTTATTCCCGACGGTTTACTAAAACCGTCGGCATATCATAACCAATTTTGACGGTTTACATAAAACCATTAGAATAAATCACACATTTGCGATGGTTAGGTAAACTGTCGCATTTACTTCTCCTTTTAAACAATTAACGACAGTTAAACAAACCATCGCAATATTAGATTTTTCTTGTAGTGTCTTTAGATATAGTGAAAATATATAATGGGTAGGAATACGTGAGTCAAAATGAACCTAAAAAATTAAAATATAAAGGAAGTAGAAAATGTGGTCCAATTGATATCTCAATGGCAACAAAAAAAATGTAGAAATGATATTATGTGGGTCAAGATATCATGAGAGAGCTTATATTTTCAATGCTTTTTCTTGCCAATTTATTTAGTGGTTTGCTCCTTTAAATTTATAAAGATTATAAAATAAATGTTCTTTTAGTTCTTTGGTCAATTTAAATTTGAGGTTGATAAATGGTACCCAAGAATATTTTGTTTTAGTTTTGTTTGGTATTATTTGTCATTTCAAAAACAATGGTGAAATGGTATCATCAATGTTTTCATATGATGAGTAACACTTTATTTGGGTCTAATTTTGTCATGTACAGATTGATCATAACTTGAGCACACACTATTATTATTCTTTTTGTTAGAGAGAAGGTTAAGAGGATAGTGCCTAAATTGTAATTCAATCTTTCTCTCCAATCTCCCGAGCTATCTGTCACTGTCAACGGATATCAATAAACTGATATCCGGTTGGCAATAACAATAAACTGATACTAACAAATATCAGTTTATTATTTAGCTTCTGTTAGGCTATTGGCCCGAAGTCTTTAGCTGTCATTACTGCTTTATATCCTCTAAAAATGACATGTTAGCTTGTATTCCATGACTGAAAAAAATACATAGTAAATCAATCTCAGACTACTTAGTGAGAACTGATTCTTTGTCAGTTTCTCTTCTCTAGCTATTCTCTCTTCTTTCTCTATCTTTTTTCTTTCAGTTTTGTAAGTTTTTACAAGGTATCAGAGCTTGTTTAATAGATTTTGGCTCAGCTAGGAGAGAGAGAGGTTAAATGATGCTTGGTTGTAGAATAGGCTTTTGATTTAAAAATATGGCATTTAGACCTTGTTTACATTGGATGAGAATGATTCTGTGGATTATGTTTGAGCTGAAGTAGAGGTTGAGGTTGGGATATGGGTTCTGTAGGTTGGTTTATGACCAAATTATCAGTAATAGATGGGAAATCAGGTCTAGTACCAACATTAGAGATAAGATCATTATGTAACGTTTTATTATTAAACTAAGGAGAATAGTTGATACTTACATTTGGATTACCTGGAGAAGAGGAGTGCATGTCCTTATCCTTATTTTGTAGGTCAGAGGAAGTGTGAACCATTTAAAAAGGAAAGAATGTAGGTGGTGAAGATGTATAAATCTTAGAGTTGTTGAGATACAGACAGCGCAAACATATGTTTATAGGGAAAAATATGCTCATTTGACATTTCTAGATACATAGACATTCCTTGATTTATGCAAACACTTATAACCTTTATGTTCATTTGAGTAGCCTAAAAATATACACAAATCTGTATGAAAATCTAATTTATGCATGTTGTAAAATTCTTAAACCATCGCAATTTATGTGTAAAAAAGGTTTATTCCTGACGGTTTACTAAAATCGTCGGCATATCATAACCAATTCTGAAGGTTTACATAAAATCATCAGAATATATCCAACATTTATGACGGTTAGGTAAACCGTTACACTTACTTCTCCTTTTAAAGAATTAACGACGATTAAAAAAATTGTCACAATATTAGGTTTATCTTGTAGTGAGATCTCATGCGTTGAGTACATCTAGAGACAGAAAAGTATTTTCGTTATATTCTCCGTGGCCATACATGTCCTAGTTTGTTGTGGATTGACTTGGAAGATCTTGGTGTGGATCTCAGAGTTTGCTGATTGATGGAACGATTTCACGGGATGATTTTGGGAGGACGCTTGATTTAGACTATAAGAGGTGTATGATATCTAACCTTGTAGTTAATTTAATATATAAATATATAATGGATCCTTAATGATTGAAAAGAGTTTTCAATAAAAAGTTTTTTTTGTTATCGTAGCATTGTGCAATTTTGTAGTATTAAAAGATTCATATTTTATTAAAAATTTAATTTAGTTGATAAGGATAATGAGATATGTTAATGTTCAATTAAAAAATATCTAGAAATTTGATTAAAATAAATATTTAATACGCAGTAATTACCGCGCGTCAATCACTGATTGGGTATCAGAGATTGATATGGACTATAGTAGTGTCGTGAGGCACTGTGCTGTCTCACGACACACTACAGTGTCGTTGGCACTATAGTTGTGCACAATAGCAGCGGGTCACACTTTATTGACAATTTTATAATTTAATATTATTTCAATTATCTTGAAATATCTAATACCCCATTATCAAAAAAAATATACAGATATTATTTTATTGGCCTAAGATAATGAATCATTTCAATCAATCAGTTGAATCACAAAATCAGTTCATCAATCAAAATTTAAGTGAAGAATACAATTCTCAAAGAGTGATTTTTCTATGATTAAGAGTTAATCAAATCTCTAAAAGATTCATCGTCATGCTCTTTTAGAGAATCGTCTCACAAAAGTCATTATCGGTAAAATCTCTAGATCTCATGTGTTGAGCATATCTAGAGACAGAAGTATGTCTTCGTTATATTCTATGTGCCCACACGCATTCTAATGTGTTGAGGATTGATTTGGAAGATCTTGGTGTGGACCTCAGAGTCTGCTGATCATTGGAACGATTTTATGGGAACGGAGAATCGATTGGTTTTGGGAGGACGCTTGATTTAAACTATAAGAGGTATATGATTTCTAACCTTGTATGTTGCTAATTTAATATACAAATAGATAATGGATTTTGACTGATTGAAAATTATTTTCAATAAAAAAATGTTGTTATCATAGCGTGGCGTGATTTTGTTGTATTAAAAGATTCATTTTTTATTGAAAATTTAATTTTTAATATGGCCATGCGCCACACTCTTCCGCCGCGTACGTGCTGCGATGACTAACTGTGTTTTGGTAGGAAAAATAAGTCTTGATCGAGTCTACCGAAAGAAAATGCCTGATGCCATTGTGTAACACTCGGGAGAAGTGAGATAATTCTCTACCCAGTTCACCCTATTTGAAGGATAAACTGACCATTAGATGCAATAGAAAGTATATTTTTCAGAAAATCTTAGAAGATAGGTAGTAGTCACACTAGTCTAACAAAATTCAACACATCATCACTTCCAAATTTTGATTAAGTTTGCATTTTATTTGTCTTTTGCAGTGAGATTCTCGTTACACATTCTGGCCATCATGCTAACCGGAGAGACCTAAACACTCTTGGTCCATAAAATTGGCTTGGTTTGGACCTTATAGACTTGTTTGTGAGCATTTTGACCTTGGAGGCTCTTCTTGTCTCGATGAGCAACCGATTATGGTTTAATCCCATATTGTCTGTTATGAGTATCTACTACTCAGTATCATCCTTATTTTAGGTTTGTATGTACTTTTTATATTTTGTTTTTGTTGTGCCACTGCAGCGTCAATGTCTTTCCAAATTAGTAGAACTTCCTAATTTTGTAAAGAAACACAAGACCGTGGAGAGATACGTGCCAACGCTTGAGCTAGAAACGACGGTAAACAAATTTAATGTAGTTAATTTATTAATTTTTTACTTAGCTTGATTGTGTAAATGTATTGTGTAATATAATTCTATATGCTGGTACACGATGGTCGAGATCATTGGTTTATGGCCAAGATTTCCACCATGGACGATGAAGTCACCATATGGGGCACCTTGCCAAATGGCCGGTGTGACGCGGAACAGACCGAAAAGGTAAAAAAGATTGTATGTTCTAACACCTCATCATGACTTGTCATTTTTCTTATAGCATGTGTGATTTTGACATTGATTACCCTTTTATATTTGGGTCTAAGCTCAAAGATTTGTTTCCCCTGCCAACAGCCTTCTGCTCATTCAACCCAAATGGTCACCCAATCAAATGGGTACGTTCACTGATCACGAATTTGATTGGGCTTCCTTCACCTTTTAATGATCCACTTATTATTACACTTGCAAGAGTGATTGTGGTGTGTGGGTCATGGGATATGTGGATGAAATCAGGGCATAAATGGTTCGCGACTACCATTCCCAGATAATTTGTCAGATATTGTTTACATTTTGTTAAACTTGAGAACTTTGTTTTTTGTTTGTTATAGTTTAAGGTTCTTTTAGTTCTATAATTGGGAATTTTTCTAATTGTTCTTGATTTGCTCTCATTACTTGTTATTTGTTATGGTGTAATAATAGTTTGGTGAATATTCAAGCTTGAGAGTTTTCTGTTTTGTTTTAGTTTGTAGTTAGGGTTCCTTTAGTTATGTAATTGGTAATTTTGTGATTGTTCTTGATTTGCTCATTCATGGTTGTCATTATTGAATTTGTGGAGGTGTATGATAGTTTGGTGAATGTTCAAACATTAGAGCTTCATTTTCTACATTGTTTTAGTTTGGAGTTAGAGTTCTTTTAGTGATGTAATTGGGAATTTTCCTATTGTTCTGGATTTGCTCATGTGTGGTTGTGATTATAGAATTTGTTGAATATTGGGAATATTTTTATAGGTGTATGAATTGCACGATCTTCGGTGTGATATTCTGTTGAAGATTGTCAACCATCTTTCGAACGACATGTATAATACGATACATGAGTGACCAATTTTATGGTAGGAACTCATCTGTCTGGAGACCCGGAAACAACCGAAGACGAGTCCTACTTTAAAATAAGGGATTGAGAAGAGGACAAAAATGAAAGGATAGATATGTTGTATACATTATTGTGTCATATGTTTATATGATTATTGTATAGAGTGAAGATAAATAGATTTTCGTAAGTTATTGTGTACAAGGATGATAAACAGATCTTGTATCACTACAATAAATATGACATTCTACTAGATTTAAATATAGGGTTCATAATTTTTTCCTGTAAAAAACTTGAAACAACAAGACTCTTTATGAGCCTCATGAAAAAATTCTTGTTAAAAGTTCAAAATTAAGCGGGATGAAAATTTCAAGGGAAGCGGCACTTAAAAAAATTTACGGGAGTGAGTTTTAACAAAGAGAGATCCACCATTCCTACAGACGCTCCTTGAGACCTCTCTCCATTCCTTCTTGAATCTCTCTTTTAGCTCTCTCTCTCTTTCAGACAAAGCTTAACCCCTTCTCCATTTCCTTGCGAACAAAGCCTCTCTCATCTTAGATCTACCTTTCTTATTCTCCCTTGCTTCTCTATTTCATTATAAGACAGTGAGTTAGGGTTCTCAAAGTGGGCGATTAGAGTTTTCTCAAAGAACATCGCCCATGGACTCGCCTGAGCTCGTGGCTCTCACTGGTTTTCATCGCAAGTCTCGTCACTATGCTTGGTTCTCTTCATTGTTGGTCTCATTTTCTTCTATGATTTTCTCTATACAGGTAGGCTTGCTTTAGGTTCTTTTTCCCCTTTCATTTGATTTTGGGTCTAATTTTGGGAAGATTGTTTTGCTGATTTTTTATGGATTTTATCTACAACAATCTGGTTTCTTTGTATTGACAGGGTACTCCGTTCTGTTTTAGGGGTTGTAACGGGAACAACCAAGATGATAGTGGGCGGTCAAATAAGGAGAAACTCAGCTTGGTCTCTTCAATGCCTTCTTTAAATTTATCTCCTAGTAAATTCATTTTTCTCTGTGGCACTTTTCCCAAATATTCATACAAGGGGTTATAATTTTGATGTTTATTCATCGATGAGCTTGTCTTTCTCTCTCTCTCAAGGTGCATCTTGGAGCTTCATTGTCTCTATGGTAACCTCTAAGAAATTCATGTGCGAGAAGGATGTTATCTGGAATGCATCTTCCAAGAACAAAAGCTGTTTCATTAAGATTAATAAGCTTGGGCAGGACAATCTTAAGCCTATTATAGGTCATAGATGTAATACATATGTATTCTAAATTACAACATGATATTGGCCTGTACTCAACAACTTTGCTAGGATTTGGAACTTTAGGCACCAAAGTGATAGTAGTTGAGTTAATATGTTTAAGAAGCTCAACTGAAAAAACTTAAGAACAGTAGAAGTAATGACCAATAATATGCCAACAAGGTTTGAAAAGTAAAGCAGAAAAACCTTTAGGTTTGGGGCTCTTTCTATCATTGAAAGAGAAAAAGGTACTCTTAACCTTAACAGCTTCAAAATCTTGCACTGAAACATCTCTGTCTAAGTCACTAATTTTAAAAGCTAAGAACCTCTGAATAATACTCTAGCCAAATGCAGGAACCTTTTATTGATCTCACAACTTCTTTCTTGTAGAAGGTTAGGCTCTTGCACAATCCTTTCATGGTCATCAGTAAGGTAATTAAACAAGGCCTTTTTTCTGTGAGCATTGCATCAAAGAAAAAAAAAGTGTTATCATCCCCTAAATTAAGCCATGATATCCTAGACTTTTGCTGTAAATTCTTCCTCTGCTAGTTTCCAAATCATAAAATTCTTGTGAGACTTCACTAGCTTCAGTTTGTGCTGCTAACATATTTAGAAACATGTCAAGTTTCTGGTTTACAGAATTCAAAACCTGTCTTGCTTTAACAGCCCTTGAAGATATGTCATTGTAAAATGTTGCATTAAACTTCCTAAAAGCTTGCTTAACACAAACAAGCTTCTTAACCAAGACAAACATAGCAATACCTATAAATTAAGCAGCCCAAGCTTCCTGAATAGCATAAAAAAAAACCAGGGATGTTAAGCCAAAAATTGAAGAATTTAAAAAATGGTTTCTTCCTTGGAGAGTCTGGGCTAAACTTAATCACTGCAGGGCAATTATAAGAGGGGTCTGTCCTTGCAAAATGAGTAATTGCTCTGGGAAATATATCAAGCCAACAATCATTAATGAAAGCCATGTCAATCTTGTTGAGATTACAACATTCTCCAACCTATTTATTCCACCAAGTGAAAAAGTTGCCAGTGAAGTTCATATAAAAGACTTCAAGACTTTGGAAATGGTTAGCAAAATCCCTCATACCAGAATCCCAATTTGAGGTTCCACCTAGCTTTTCACCAGGGTGTAACGCTTCATTAAAATCACCAAGTATCAGTCAAGCTATCCCTTGATATTGAGTCTTAAGGGAGATTAAGTCATTCTAGAGAACTTGTCTATCATTAGAGTTTGTAGCAGCATAAATAAAGGTACATAAAAATTCACAGTAGTTGCCCAAGATCTAGAAATAACGATAACAACAAACACATAAGGGTCATAAGTAATCCAGATTCTACCCCCACTATGCATGGATTAGTTATTATGAATAGACCAATTATTGAATACCATATGAGAGATCTTAGCAAAATGCTTGAATTTCACTCTAGTTTCAACCAAACAAAGCAAACTCAACTCAAAATCTCTACAGAATTTTCTAATTTTATAATGTTTAAGGTGGTTATTAAACCCCCTAGCATTCCAGGCTATCATGATTCTTAACATATAAATCCAGGATGCAGAGGTGACTGCATCACCTTAGCACTCTGAATTTCCTTCTTAGTAGTTTTTTGCCTCTCATTTTGCTTCTGTCTTAAGCTATGATAACTTGCAGGCTAAGAAGATACTGCTGAAGAAATAGGATCATGAGACTCAAATTCATTGGGAGAAACATCTCCTTTTTCAATGTTCTGAGCCTCTATACGCACTTCCTCTAAGATATTATGAACAATTTCCAGAGCATCATCATCTTGTTATAGGCCAACATCAAGATCAAGGTTTTCTGGTAGAGTAGGTCGATCATATGTAACTCATTCTTCAATCAGCTTGTCTTTCCCTTTGTTAGTGACTCTAACCCATTCTTGCTTCTTAATGGGATTTGGCTTAGGACCTTTTATTTGTTGTGCTTGAAAGTTGTGATCAAACACTTTACAAGTCTTACAAACATTAGGAAGTCCCAGGTACTCACAATCTAAGCATCTTCTCGAATACCGTCAAGTTCTATCTCAAAAACTTTGGGAAGCTCTAGCGCAACATCTATCTCAACGCAAACCTTTGTAAATGAGATTTTTGATCCACTGATAGTGACAACATTTGCTAGAAGAGGGATTACCTAGGATGCTACACACATTGTGATTCCTTTTTTGGGTCCAAAGAATAGTTGGGACGTTCCAACCCTCTTTTATCTCATAGTCTATGAGTAATATGTGAAACCAAGCTAAAAGATATTTTTTTGTCAAGGAAGTGACCCATTAGTGTATTTTACCTAAGTTTCAGGCATGCCTGAATCACATCCTCCTGAATATTGAATTTGCCAGTATTAGGGTTTATCTCATGTTTCGAAAGAGACATAGTAAAGACAATGTTAGGCTTTCTAACACAGTCAATCCATTTTTGTTTAACTCCTCTATAGTTTTGTCGTGCATGTTTTCCTTCTCTCCCGAAGACAGACTCTTATGTATTGCATTCTCCAATATAACCTTCTCAGCTTTAACAGTCTCCTTTGAAGTAGAGGGCAGGGGAGGAAATTTCTCATCTACCTCTAGCAAGCCATTAAACGTTGTAGGTTGACTGGAACCTTTCCCATAGCTCACTTCAGCAGGGGTCAAAGCCCATTTTTCATTGGTACCAACACTTACTAAATCTGTCGTATTTTAATGTTCAAAACATTGACTTCATGCACGCCATTAATACTGTAATTTTCCTCACTAACCCCCTCATTCAATCAACCATTTAAAGTTAGTTGAGTTAATTTAGTTGCTATAGTTAAAGAAGTATTCGAGTCAACCCCTTTATCACACGTATCTATTTCATTGGTACCAACGGAAACCCTGATACATTAGCATTAGTATTATGGTTTATAAAAAGTCCAGCACAATTTCTATTCTTGTTTTTGGGAGGTCTTCCTCGTGTCTTCTTAGTACCTACCACCTCAAAACCATCTTGATTATATCAATCCCCCATGATTGAATCCATCGAACCAAGTAAACTTCTTGCCTTCGTCTCTTTCATCACCACCCACATACTTCAATAGCATAAAGCATACAACCATGCAACCCCAGCTCCCAACACATGTTTCAATCTGAAGCAATCCACCATGAAGCACAGCCATACGAGGAGACCCTAGGGAAGCCCTAGGAAACCCTAGGAACTAGAGAGAGAAGTTCTAGGGAGGAGAGAAAGAGAGAGAAAAATGTCAGTTTTAGTATATTCATTTAATTAAAATTTTAGTATAATTAAAACTCCCAAATTTTTTATATTTTCAATTAGAATTAAGGTCCAATAAATTTCAATAGCTAATAGAAATCAATCCTTGTGGATGATACTCTGTTTATAAATTTTTTATTACTTGACGACGATAGTGTATACTTGCACTCTAAAAAAATCATAACAAGTTTTTGGCATCGTTGTCGGGGATTGATTTTGTTTATTAATAGTGGAATTACATATCCTTATTTTACATTGAGTCTTATTTTTATTATTTACGGTTGTTTACTGTTTTGAATTTTCAGGCATTCTCTTAGGTGTATAAGGCAGCTTCAAGCGAACTTGTCATCAAAATAGAAAAGTGAGGAGATAAGCTTCTAAACAACCTCAAGAAATCATGGATGACGTTAGAGAAAATCCAAAAATGTGAACAATCAAAATAACCAGCCAATTCGGGACTATGCTATGCCGGTAATCAATGAGGTTGCGTCTGCCATTCAACATCCTGTTATTAATGCCAACAATTTTGAGATTAAGTCGGTTATTATTCAAATGGTGCAAGTTAATTAATTCAGTGGTTTGCCTAATGATGATCCAAATGTTCATATAGCCACTTTTCTCAAAATTTGTGAGATATTCAAGTACAACAATGTCTCAAATGATGCTATTAGATTGACATCTATTTTCGCTTAGAGATAAGGCTAAGAATTGGTTGAACTCTTTTCCAGCTGGATCAATCACTACTTGGAATAGTCTTTCTGAGAATTTTTTGGCCAAGTTCTTTTCATCATCCAAAACTGCCAAAATAAGGAATGAGATCACTACATTTGCCCAATATGATATGGAGTATCTTTATGAAGCTTGAGAGAGGTTTAAAGAGATGTTGAGGGGATGCCCATATTATGGACTCCCTGAATGGTTACAAGTCTAAACTTTCTACAATTGATTGACGAATTCAACAAGTACACTAGTGGATGTAGCAGGAGGAGGTTCTTTGATGGGTAAACACTTAAGGGAGCCTATGTTTTACTTGAAGAAATGGCTGCTAATGCCTATCAATGGCCAAGTGAGTGCAACGTAGCAAGAAAGATTCATGGAGTTCATGAAGTTGATGCTTTTACCGCTCTCACCTCTCAAGTAGCTATAATGTCCAAGAAATTGAGCTCGTTCATCGCGGATGCTAGTGCAATTCGTATTACACATGAAATTTGTAACTTATACAATGGACCTCATTCTAGTATTGAATGCCAAGTTGGTAATATATTTTCTTCTTCTCAGTCAGAACATGCTAATTTTGTTGAGAATCACAACAGGTAGAATAACCCATTCTCCAACACCTACAACCAACGATGGAAAAATCACCCTAATTTCTCTTAGAAGAATAGTCAGAATGTGATGAATCCACCAGTTACTACCCACCCTTAATTTCAGCCTCAACAACCTAGATTTTCTTTGGAAGATGTTCTTGCCCAAGTCAGTCAATACTAATTAATTTATGGCAAGAACAGATTCTATACTTCAATGGTAAGAAACTAGTATTCAGAGCCAAGCTGCATCTATTCAGAATTGGGAGCTTCAAATGGGTCAGCCATAAGTTGACCTCCTGTTTGTAGGATCCCCAGCCCACTCATCATCATAGAATGCCTACAAAGTAAGAGAACCTGGTTTAAACATGATGCCATAGTTAATAGTATGTAGGACATAACTCAGAATCCTTTTAACTACAGCATAATGAGTTGCTATTGGTGAGTGCATGAATTGACATGCCCTATTAACAACAAAGCATATATCTGGTCTAGAAAATGTTAAAAGTATTGTAAAAAGCCTAGAGACTTCTTTTCAGTCAAATTATCAATATCAGCTACCAAGGGCATAGATGGAAGGGTTTGAAATTTTTGAAGATTTTTTTTCACGATCTTCTAAGTGATGAAGACCAAACCTTTATGAATTATATTGGCTTATGGTTTCAATCAAACATTGATAATGCAGCTCGACGAGATTTTGAGCTCTTACAAATTGCTCACTCTTTCAAAGAGTAGATCTCACAATTTTTCTCTCACAATATATTCTAGCATCCCTTTAGATTTTTTTTCTCAACACTTAAAATATAAGCCTCCAAAAAATATGAATCTCTACATAACTTCATCGGGAGGACATGGGAGATGCTAAAAGGTTTGCAAAATAATAGAGAATTACGTGGGTATTTATAGTGTAGAAAATACTATAGCAGCTGGTTAACTGGTTTAGAAAACTAGTGCACTGGTTGTAAATTAAGGAAGAAATTCTTTAATTGTAGCAACTGATGCACTGGTTGGAATCCACCAATGGACTAATTGGTAATTAAAAGATATTTCTTAATTTCACAAACTAGTACACGGTGAGGAGCCCATCAGTGGATCGGTTTTAGATAGTTCTTCATGCCAAATTGACCCAGTTTGGATACGAAACTGGTATGAATCTGACATTGACAATTTTACACAGCTCCATCCAATACACTTTAGTTCATGAGTGGTTTAGTCCAATTTTGAATTCATTGCGACGTTATGATTTCAGACAATTTTCATTCAATATATTTGGAGCTCGTTTGATATACTCCATGCTCTTTACTATACGTGGCATATATCTTGTAAGGCACAGTTTTGGTTACCCTTTATTCTTTTTGCATATACACTTATGATTAAGTATTTATAACATTGTTTTAATTTTACTTAGAGCTTACACACTTGATAAAATATTAATTTACATATTATTTGTCATCACCAAAATTGCACATTGACTAGCATCAACATGCGTTTTAAGAATTTTGCAAACAATTTAGACAATGATGTCCAAAAAGCATTATCAATAATTTTTATATAGGTAAGTCTGCATTGCCGGTCAGTATGGTAGCATGGTACTTAGAATGTGTGTGATCTAACCTAAAGTATATTGACAGCGAGGTACTAACAACACATTTTATGTACTGACAGTCGTATATTAAAAATATGTTACCGGTACTTCAAATGTATTATTAGTACACCTTGTTCAACATATTTTAGAGACAGATGGTATCATACCGGCTAGTACAACTAGAGACACACACACAAAAATAAGAGATTCTATCAGGTAGTGGGATAAATTTTTGCCTAAAAAGTATATCCCTCTTAGCCTAAAATATATTGACAGCGAGGTACTAACAACACATTTTATGTACTGACAGTCGTATATTAAAAATATGTTACCGGTACTTCAAATG
The DNA here is from genome assembly GCA_003255025.1 of Datisca glomerata. Lineage (NCBI taxonomy): Eukaryota > Viridiplantae > Streptophyta > Magnoliopsida > Cucurbitales > Datiscaceae > Datisca > Datisca glomerata. The sequence goes on along the minus strand of QANY01001470.1, from coordinate 13,830 downwards.
TATTATTAGTACACCTTGTTCAACATATTTTAGAGACAGATGGTATCATACCGGCTAGTACAACTAGAGACACACACACACACACACACACACACACAAATAAGAGATTCTATCAGGTAGTGGGATAAGTTTTTGCCTAAAAAGTATATCCCTTTTAGCCATATTTATAGATTTATATACTAAACATGAAAACGTGCGGTGTACCTTTATATATATATTGCAGATGGAATTCCCCTAGAAGGGTTAGAATGACAGTTCCTGCTCCTTGGGAAGTACTAAATAAATGATTATTTGAATCGGGGTTTTGAGTATAAAGATTCCACTGACTTGTAAAAAGTGGTTCTAATCCTTGGGGATGTGGCAATACATCTAAGAAATTATTCCATCGAACATATTCTCCCCTGGATGCAGGAATAGCGACATGGACTAAATGTCCTACCCAAGCCAAGGAGCTTACTCCGAATAGTCCTGAAAAATGATGATTGAAACGAGATTCAACATTTTTAAACCACGAAACGCTCAGTTTCCATTTCGGTACTAACAACACATTTAATGTACCGATAGTCGTATAATAAAAATATGTTACTGGTACTTCAAATGTATTATTAGTACACCTTGTTCAACATATTTTAGAGATAGATGGTATCATATCGGCTAGTACAACTAGAGAGAGACACACAAAAAAAGAGACTCTATCAGGTAGTGGGATAAATTTTTGCCTAAAAAGTGTATCCCTCTTAGCCATATTTATAGATTGATATACTAAACATGAAAACGTGCGTTGTACCTTTATATATATATATATAAGCAAGTTTTTTTAATAACTAATTGTAAGGGGTTGATTAATCCCTACAGTGGAGAATTGCCAGCGTGGCAGAAAGTGAGTAAGAAGAAATGGTGTGGATGAACGTGGATGAAAAAGACGTTAATAAAATGTGATGTGGCGATCAAAGGAGAATAAGATTTAAGCGGAAGTTACTTCGCTCTCCGTGAATTGATTAAACAATTATAAACTCTATTAAATACATTAAATCTAAGGAAACAGCCTTGGAGGAAAGTGCCTATAAATACCTCCATATGTATCAAAAAATTTCAATTCCAACTCAATACGAAAGAAAAGGAAGCAAGAAGACAACAATAAGTAAGTTGCAAGGAAAGGAAGCAGTACTGCAAGAAGACAACAATAACCGGAGAGGAGAGGACTTCGAAAGAAGCTCTCATTACTTTCAACAGTAAATAAGATGTACAAGTCACCAAAATTCATAATGATGCCCTGGTAGTATCCATTCAAGTAAGAAATTACCTATTAAGAAGAGTTTTGTTGGACAATGGGAGTGCCCCAAATGTCCTCTACCGTTCAACCATGGATAAAATGGGGATCAAAGTGGCAAAACTATGAAACTCGGGGTAACAACTTGTAGGATTTAACGGAGAAGTCACCTATTCAGAAGGAACACTTTCCCTTCCAGTACTAGCAGAACCTTTTAACTACATAACGGAGTTATCGATCATTAAGACTCTGTCTCTATATAACACCATATTGGGCCGAGTATAGATTCACCGCAATTCATAATGATGCCCTGGTAGTATCCATTCAAGTAGGAAATTACCTATTAAGAAGAGTTTTGTTGGACAATGGGAGCGTCCCAAATGTCCTCTACCGTTCAACCATGGATAAAATGGGGATCAAAGTGGAAAAACTATGAAACTCGGGGCAACAACTTGTAGGATTTAACGGAGAAGTCACCTATTCCGAAGGAACACTTTCCCTTCTAGTACTAGCAGAACCTTTTAAGTACATAACAGAGTTATGGATCATTAAGACTCTGTCTCCATATAACACCATATTGGGAGCGAGTATGGATTCACCGAAATTCATAATGATGCCCTGGTAGTATCCATTCGAGTAGGAAATTACCTATTAAGAAGAGTTTTGTTGGACAATGGGAGCGCCCTAAATGTCCTCTACCGTTCAACCATGGATAAAATGGGGATCAAAGTGGAAAAACTATGAAACTCGGGGGAAACTTGTAGGATTTAACGGAGAAGTCACCTATTCAGAAGGAACATTTTCCCTTCCAGTACTAGCAGAACCTTTTAACTACATAACGAAGTTATCGATCGTTAAGACTCCGTCTCCATATAACACCATATTGGGCCGAGTATGGATTCACAAGATGAAAATGGTCTCATCTACTTATCATCAGACCCTAAAGTAAATGGAACGAAGATAAAGAGAGAGGACCAAGCAACAACCCAATTTTGCACAGTCACTGCACTTGATGCCGCTAGAAAAGCAATGGGAAAATGGCTATAAGTCAATAGCAATAGAAATTAAAGATGTTCGACAAACTGTTCGTAGATGAAGCTCCAAGACACGAAGTGGCAGAAGAAATATTTTTGTGGTTCTCTGGTTTTCATTGAAGAATAGAACATCGAAATGCGAGAGCCCTGACCCGAAGAACAGATGGCTAGGTTGCCAATTGAAGCTCTGTGAAGAACTAATCTAGTTATGTTTGGTTCACACGCATCAAGCTTCTTTTCAATTTTATTTTTGTTGGTTGGTTTACTATATGCTTCGGAATCATTGTTTATTTATTGATCCCTTTTAGCCTAATAGTGTGGTATCATGAGGATGGGAGTTGTTTATTCTGATTCATTTGACTGAAAATATTGTGGTTCTTTTTCTAACTCTTTTTTGGCCAATTTTTAGGTGCTTCTGCTAGAGAAGAGCATTGAGGCAGAAAACAAGGAGAACGAGAAGCTGAAATCTGAGGTAAATAATCAATTTTCTTAAAATTGAAAGCAATTGCAAGTTTTCAAAACAAGTAGATGCTTCTTGTTTATTTTAATCTAGTCTTTCGAATAACTTTACCGGTTAATCAGAGATGAGATAATAATGGACTACGTCTTTCGATTGCTTGAACCAGATAATTTTCTACCTTATCTATTTTTAATTTTCTTATCATAATATAGTGGACACACCCGTTCTTGATGATGACTCGTAGATAGTAACTTCTTGTGTGGTCCTTACAACTGCTTGTGTGGTCTTTAAAATATGTGTGGCATTTTCCCCTTCTGTTTGCTTTATTTTGTTGGAGTCTTGAATGCCTTTATTTACACTTTTTAAGCTAAATAATTAAGATTGAATATCTATGTCCATATTAATCATGGGATTGAAGTATTTGAACTTAAGTTATAGAGCTCGTTCTACTAAAAATGCAGGCCTATAGAAGCCATCTATTATATGCCATTGAGAAATGGCTTACTAAGTATCATATTCTGGTGCCCTTACGGTTGTACTATCGTATTTGGATTTCGTCTCTACAGGAGTTCCGGTATCTTTTATAAAAAGTGAAATTTATGTATTGGGGATGACCTTCATTGGTCATTTAAAAACTATTCTGTGTTTTGGTGATGACCAATTAGTATTATGCCTCAGCGAGTAGCATTGTCCACTACTACAGTGTTTACTTCATCAAGTATAATTTATATGTTGGCAGGTGTTGGAGCATGCTTCAGTTTGTTTGACACGAATTGTTGAATCATTTGCATCATCTCCTGATATGTTAGATGAATTATGTAATCATGGACTAGGGACACAAGCTGTCTCACTTGTATCCACTAACACTTCTAGAGGTGGACATTCATCTCTAAGCGCACCTACTTATACAATAAGTTTGCTTTACTAACGTAAAATCAAGGCCATGCACTTCACTCTCAAGTGCCAACCTCTACCCTGGAACTACGTTGTTAAGTTCCGTTAGTAACTTTAAAAATGGTTAGGATCAGTGGCATTCTTAAAGTGGTTCCCCAGGTTATCAACACTTTTTTAATTTCTTCTCTTCTTTGTTAATTCAAAACTTCATTGTTAGTGTTTGAAGCTTTACTCTTTGTCAACGTTGAAGATGCTCTAAATGGGTTTAAAAGGCATGTGTCTCTAACTTGGATTGAGGTTAGATTAATTTCTCAGAGGTTATCTAAATTGATTTTCTAATGTTTTTTTACTACTTATTTTTTAATATATGTGTACTAATTTCAAATTGATTTTGATTGATTGTTTTGCCACTTTGTTCATATTTTTCTTGATGGTATTCTTTTTGAAGGTTGAAAAATGATCAAGTACATGGTTTATTGATTTTCAACCTGATTTATTTTGCTGCACACTGAAAAATATTTCTAAATACTGAAAAAATCAAGTCCAGTGTTCACTGAAAATTTTATTCTTATAAATGCAGGACAAAGACACTATTTGCAAGGACTTCTTGATCTTGAAGAATAGATGTATTTCTTTAAAGATCCTTATTTTACTGTTCAATGCTTAATCAGGTAAATTGAGTAGTTAGCCTTCTGAATTGCTTTGATTTTTGGTAAATTGGGTACCTTCTGATGAAGATCGTATGTGGGGTTCTATTTTATATTCTGAATTGCTATAATTTTTTACAAATTAAGGTATTTACATCGTAAGTACAAGTACTTATGCTATTTACATAGTTACAGCAAATTGTGAGTACTTATGCTATTCATATGCTTATTTGGTTATTAGTATGAATTTGATTAGCTAGAAATAATTTTTAATGTGCTAACATAGTTCAATGTTGGTAAGTAAGTTCGCTTTATAATGCAGGACCTACAATGACTTGAGGCTATTGAACATGGACGTTCAAAGTTTGAAGAATTGGACATTACACTTTATATGATATTCTAGTGAACTTTTGTGATAATTTCGTAGTATTTGATGAAACATTTAGATGATTTTAGTTTTTTTTAGAACAAATGATGATGATACGCGAATGATTAGTAATGATGATACCTTTAGATATTTTTTAGTTTCATATTGTATTTTTGTGGAAATGAAATAAAATATTGATGTTATTAAACGTTTCATTGATGTTATATAATTTTTAGTGTATTAAATAAGTATGTAAACTGACTATAAAAATAGCATTTATGAAATGTCAGGAAAATATCTTTATAACAAAATCTATATTGATGAGATTAAAAAAATCTTATGGTATCTGATTTAATAGGACACAAAAATCTGTGAATATTAATACACAAGAATTAAAAATACATGTTGAATGCATTCAACAGAAGTCGTACAACCTCATTAAACAGCATTCTACAGGAGTCGTAAAACCCGATAAAAAGTGAGATACCACAGGGTTCTACACAGAAGGCATTGCGCCTCATGAAAAATGCGGACTTTTAATATGAAGGGTTGTCACAAGTGCCGCATGATCCTTGTCGATTACTTTTTACAGGGATATCCGCCTCTTGTAGAATGCCATATTTCTTGCAGTGTATGTTATTGTGTACAACTATAAATAAAGAGGTTTTTGTAAGTTATTGTGTACAGTGATGATAAATAGATGTTTCACAATTACTGTGTATAGTAGTTATACATAAGCATATTTTTTAGGTTATTATGTGCAGTGATCATAAACAGATTTTTGAATTTTTGTGTACAGTTAGAAATAAGAGGATTTGTGAAGTTATTGTGTACACTGATCATATTCGTATATTACCATTTCCAAAATCTATGAAAGCAAGTTAATACCAAAATGTACATTTACTGCGGTGAGAGATACAAAAAATTATACTAGTATGAGATGTTTGTGTTATGCATAGGGTACCCACCCTGTGCATTGAATGGTGGTGGGTATGCAAATGGGTTGAATGGGTACGCACATTGCACATTGAGTGGGTATTGGAATGCTAGTTGTTCGTGGGACACACCTTATCCGGACACACTTGTCGCGTGTGCACATTGCACGTTAGATAGTGCTGAATCATTAGTATTATCATCTAGTATCGTGGCATACAAATTGCTCATTAATTCTGGACACGTCCATTTGGTATTTCTAGTGTTCTTACAATGGCCACATCGACGGGTGCTTGGTCGTGCTTTACTCGAGCTGGTACCATGGTTGCCCTTTGTCTTCATGATTGTCGAGTCTTGAAAGGGGCTTGTTTTAAACTCTCACCATCCTTATGTTTCACTTCATGTTCATTGGTGACCTTCTCCACTTTGGCTCGTGTCGACCATTCACTTGACTTTGACGCAAAGTGAGCAAGTCTTTTGGCAACTAATTGGATCAAATTGTACCAAACCAATATTGTTTCATCTGTATCTAGATGAGAATGGATTGACCCAGTTGGTAGCATATTACTCTTCACAGTGATCTGCCACCATCCTAGTATGCACGTGCTTGGGATCTCTTGCATATGTTAAGCTTTCATAATAGTGAACATATGATGACACAGTATCCCTACTGATTCAAACTTGCCACAACTACACTTCAGCGTATCATATTGTTGGTCTCATGTCACTATGTATGAGTCATTCGGAACCCCAAACTCGACCAACAAAAACTTTTGAGCCTCCCCATCATGTGTCAAAGCACAAACTATAAACGATGCCCCACCCATGATCTCCTTACACACACGGTTAAAAAGTTTATATGTGAACACATTTGTCGTTTGTTGCTCTAATGGATGCAAGTGAGTCTGAAGCAAATGCATTTCATTTGTCAACTTGAAATCGTCCAACCTCTCCTCGTGTCGAATACGTGCCATTGCCCGATCGAATTATAGCACAAATTCAAATAGTTTAGATCGACGTTCAACAAAATCGATAGAGATACGTGTTCATACCTTCAGATCATTGCATCCTTCTCATGAACACAAATAATTTTCCATGGTGGAAGGACTCTACCCAGCGTTCACGCTCCGCATACATCCATTGTAGCCATTTTTTTGCATGAGGTTGAATGACTCTATCAAACGATCTCATTCCTCTTTGAACTCATCTTCAATGAGGATGTCAAACATGACTCTCTTGAAGGCATGTAGAAAATCCAGGTTATGCACGTTTGATTGGGCATTTCGTTCGAGATGCCATGCACAAAAGCGATGATTGCAATTGGGGAGGATCATCTTCATTACTTTACGCATCGCCTTATCACCATTTGTAATGACCGATTCAGGCATCTTGTTTTTCAAGGCATCCAAGAAAGTCCTCAACACCCATTGATAGGTTTCCACTGGCTCATTAACCAATAATGCGCAACCAAATACCGTGGTCTTGTAGTGATTGTTCACGCCAAGGAAAATTACGAGCAGATTCTTGTATGCATTCATCCTACAGGTCGTACCCAATGCCTATACATCACTGAAACAGTGATAGTCAACTTGACATATCGAGTCCACCCATAATAAATTCGCTAGATGATTATCCGTGTCAATGTATTTACAATACATATCCAGATCCATATCCACTTTTACAGTAAAAAAAGCAATAGCTACCTTTGAATCAGTTTTGATTACCTGTAAATTTTACTGCTTGTCCATTATACTGTAGAGATTCGTCCTTAAGAACCCCACATTCTCGTAACCGTCTGCTTGGCCGACCATGTAATCAAACACTTGGCTTAGCGTGATGTCAACATTGTGCAATCTTGTTGCCTGAGCCATGTCCACTTCATTCACTACTCTATTGGATCGAAGAAATGGCACCTATTGTGATGAGGTGGTAGGATGGTTGTACTTAGCGTCAAAATCTTTAACGACCCATTTTTTTGTCTTCGTATCCAAGTTCACCCTAAAACAAGCACGACAATCCACCGTTGTCAATCCTCTTGGTTCTCACTTGGTGCCCTCTCTGCCCATATATTTTTTCGCTCGGACTCATTCTTTTGAGCAAACCCATCTCTGTAACACAGTTTACCCCTCTATGTTCTTGCGTTTATCATCTTTCCTTACACTGAACCCAACACCAGCTGCGTGTGTATAGTAGAAATCTTCGGGCTCTTGTAATGTATCAAATTTTTTTATCAATGACATTCTCATTTCGCAAGTTCACTAATGTAGATGAACCCAGTCGCGTACTCGTCTCACCCGTGTTTATGGATACATTAGGATGACTCATCTTTGAAGATGCTTAACTATATTGAAAAAAAATAAAAATTTGATGATAATTACTCATAAAGCATCTAACTTACACATAATATTAAAAAAATTAAAGAAAACTAAACAAACATTACTTTTTTTGTGTAGTCGATCACTTAGTTATAGTTGAAATTTGATGATCCAAACAAATAAATTGAAGGAGCAAGTGTATTTAAAGTTTAGAGCAATTGAGAAGTAGTGAGAATGTGTTTACTTGAGTGAAAATTTGATTTTTAAGGGTGGTTTGCAAAGAGTAATTACGCATATCAATTGCACAATAACCTGACACCAACCAACTACCAACTAAAAAGTCAAACGATAGTTGGGAGATTAGGACCTAAATGCCACTTGGGAGGTCCTAATCACCGAATATGTACTGAAGTTCACTAAATATGTACAAAATTGATAATTCTTGAAAGAGATTCACCATAAATGTATAAGGGTTCACTAAATATGTACTGGGGTTCATCAAATATGTATAAAACCAATTTTGTTCATTTTTTGTCAACTCGAGTACGTAGTTGGTGAACCCTTATATATTTTGATGAATCTCTTCAAGAAATTATTAATTTTGTACGTTTTGGTGAATCTCAGTACATATTTAGTAAACACATATACATATTTGGTGAACCCCTATACATTTTTTGTGAACACCTCCAAGAATTATTAACTTTGTACATATTTGATGAAGCTCAATACATATTTGATGAACCGCTATACATTTTTGGTGAACCCCTCGAAGAATTAATAATTTTATACGTTTTGGTGAACCCCAGTACATATTTAATGAAACCGAGTATATATTTATTGAGCCCCTATACATTTTTTGTGAACTATTCCAAGAATTATTAATTTTATACGTTTTAGTGAATTCCAGAATATATTTAATGAATCTCACTACATATTTGATGAACTCCTATGCATTTTTTATGAAAAAAATAAAATAAAATTAAAAATTTTAATTTTTGACCGGCTGCACCTTGTGTAGTATTGATTGCTCTAAAAATAATCTAATATCAGAATGACCCGATATTCATGTGGGGAAAAATTTTCAACATGTTAGAACTTTCCGAGAGTAGGATGATGGGCACAATTTTACATGTCAGGTACGGGGACGACCATTCCTTTTGTCCATTTTTTATACAATCGATTTTGTGCCAAAGCTAGTAGCTTTTAAAAAGAATGATTTCTTTGACATTATAAATGTACTAAAAAAATTAAAATTTTGTGATATGCAATTTTTTATTAAAGAAACTAGAATAATACAAGAACTTTTCAGTTGGCCACCAACCTTAATAATACTCTTGCCTTGACACGTTTAATTTAAAAGTGAAATCACATGATTTTGTGCTATTAAGATAGCATCCCTAAATTTGATTAGCATAGTCGGACTCGACGTATGCTTGACATATAGCTTAAATAGAAATTATACTTTTTAAATAACTTTTTAATTTTAAAATCAAGTTTGTCCATAATTTTTGAAAAAATATTAAATATAACACTTTTTAACAAATAATAATTAATATAACAAATTTTATCAAATTTAATAGTTTTTTCTATTTAGTTAGTTATTAGTTTATCATTTTTATTATTTAACTTGATTGTATCATCCTTCCTATTTTTTCTTTCTCTATATTTATATTCATTAAATCTCTCTCTATATAACACCTGAACAAGTTATAAACACTCATAAAAACATGTATTATATATTGTATACACATTTTTACATGTGTCTGTCACGTCAGCAAAAAGTAGTGGTATCATACAATTTATTTTATTTAATTTTCTCCCTCAGAATTTTTTAATTTTATAGTTTAATGTTTTATGTGTATATATATATGTACATATGTACATACACACACATATATATATATACACACACACATAAAAAACTAAACTCTAAAATTAAAAAATCCTGGAGGAGAAAATAAAATAAAATAAAATTGTGTGGTACCACTACTTTTTGCTGGCGTGACAGACACATGTAAAAATATTTTCCACATCGGCAAAACGTTAAGTTTTTTAACATAATATAGATGAGTAATGAGATTGAAATATTTTAGAAACTTTGATGATGTAGTTATGAGAAATTAAACTATAGTGATGAAAATGAAACTTAGCCCAAACTACAGTGACCATGTATATAATTTTCCCTATAGGTTATATAGTTTATGTATTTATATATGTCTCATATATTTATGTATTATATATATGCAAGATACTTTATATACACATGCTGCATATAACATAAATAACATATATATTTATAATTATTTATTTATAATTATTTATAAGTGTAACATATATACAACATATATATTCTTTACAAATCCTTTCAATAGAGAGAGATTCAGAGAGAGATGGATGAGAGATTTAGAGAGAGACTTGGGGAGAGAGAGATTGGTGGATTTATAGGATTTTCAAAATTTTATAAAAATCATCATTAAATGTTGTGTAGAATGATATAATTTGAAGAGAAGTGCTTCTTGTAGGTGGACCTATAAAATATGGTTATATTTGATATTTATAAAAATTTTTTGTCTATTTTTATATTCAGAAATTGTAATAGATGACATTTTTTATTAACTTATATGCTAGAATGATCATTCATATGTATATATGTAAAAATAACTTTTTTTTATGTTTAGAAAGTTTAAGCTAGTCATAGACTTACTATTTATCTCTTTCACTTATTTTGTAACCACCAATAGTAACTTGCCATCACTTTTAATTTTTTACTTATATTTGTTTATGATATTTTCTCAAATTCTACTCAACTTGTTCAACTTGCTTAAAAAATTGTCCAATTTACAGTAAATCTACGAAAAATAATGAAGATTCTTTTATGCTCATGGTTTGTTTAGTTTACAAATTATTTTCCGCAATCTGTAATAGGTAAATAATATCATTAATATATTATTTAGCTAGCAGGAGGTCGTTCCAATTTATTTTTGTATGCTCATCTACAAAGATGATTGACTGTAAAATTTAATATGTATATCTTTTGGCCAACATCTAACAAAGAGATTGGATAATGATGAAAAATATGATACATTAGAATGTTAAATAATAAGTAAATAATTTATTAACAATAAGTAAACTATATTTTTACCTATTGATGTGATATACAATTGAACGAGCAATGGGCATGGGGATCTCCCACTCCATTTTTGCTTTTCTTACAAAAAAAAAAAGAACAGATTTCAAGATCTCGTGAGAGAGAAAGAGAGAGTGTGATGCACAAAGAAAATAAAAGTAAGGTTTTTTGGTATAATGTGTTTTGAAAAAGAAATATTTAAGATAAGTGAGAAAATATCATCAACAAACATAAGAACATAAACAAAAATGATAAGAAGTTACTCTTGATGGTTACAAAAGTGAAAGAGTAAAATAGTAAGTTCGCAACTAACTAGAAACTTCATAATTAAAAGATATCATTTTTACATACTATTAAATTGGGTCACTCTTGCCAATAAATTTTATAATTGGGCCATCAATGCCAAAAACCATTGGAAAAAATGCATATATAGACCATAATAGAGATGATAAGTAATTAAATGGCCTAAACAAATTTATTGAGCAAAAATGGCGTAAAACTAAAACCAATATCAACATAATTGAGTTTTCCAAAACTACCCCAAATTATGAATTTAAAATCTCTTCACGAAAAATTGGTGAAAAAATATTATCCATTCTTTAACTCCCTCCCACTTTCAAAATTCCTATCACTCACACTTATGAATTTAAAATCTCTTTTGATATTTTAATGTTAATAAAAAATACTAGTTTTATGCTTTCGATAACATTGAAACGAAATTTTGATTTATTAAAAAGTGTTGGATCAAAATTGAAATCGGTTCGTTAATTATCAAGGTAACCGGTTCATCAAACATTCAAGACATATTAGAATTTTTTTTCCTGCTCCCGTTGAATTACCCACGAGTTTGATGGATTTTATGTGTTCACATTATACCAATCAAAAATTATTTTTATGGTGTTAAAATGTTTCATGCTCCTGTTAACATACCAACTAAACTCAATTTTTTTACTGATTTTTATAAACTTTCAAAGTAGACCAAAATTTTCGCAGATATCATTTTTTTATAAATTAATCTCTTGACAAAGATACCATAATTGAAAGAAAATGTGCTATTAACTTTTTAAGAATTTTCTAATAGCTAATACGTATATGAAAATTTAAAATAAAAAATCTAGTTCAATCCCAATTGAATTAATAAATCTTCTAAAATCAATGATGTTAATACCTCGTGAAAATAGCTTGTGTTAACAGTCAAATTGTGTTAATACCTCTTTTAATTTTTAGGAAGACAAATTAACATTCATGATGAAAGGATAAAAGTGAACAAGAATAGAAGTGAAAAAATTATTGAAATTAACAAATTGATGAGAGGGAATAATTAACTTTTTTTTGAAAATAAATTAAAAAGAGGTAGTATCGATCATAACTTTATAACTACTTTCCTCAAATTGTGGGATGTTTAATGAAGAACTTATTTTTTACAATAATAAATTAAAAATATTTCCAATAAAATAGGACAATTAGTGAAAATCTTTCCATAAGCCTTTTTCTTAACTAAAAATAAGGTAGTTTTTTATTTGTTATAAATTGAAAGAAGAAGCTGCACCTTTTTTATCTTTTCTAGTTGGAGAAGGGTTGGAGAAGATCTGCGTGCGGTGGAAACCACTCTTGTCCTGTGCAAGAGAGTGGTTAGGTTTGTAGAGGGAAGAGGTCTTTAACTTAATTTCGACGATTTTATTCGTGGAAATAAATAAAAGAAATTGAACAGGTTTTTTATTTTCGACGTTATTGTTGATAAAACGAAAAAATAGTAGGCCTTTTTCCAACTGAATAAGTGACCATCAAAAATGAATCTTAAATCAATTTCTTTTATCGAGGTTTATGTCAAAAATAGTTAAATTTGTAGCACCAAATAAAAATTAAGTGTGGCTAGAAACTAATATTGAAACTTTTTTTCGATGTTAAATTATCCCATCGATAACTATATACTATTTCAACTGTCAGTATAAACTGACAAAAATAACTATTATTTTTTCACATTTTTTAGTGACCATCGATTAAATACTGTTGAAATAAGCGGATTTTCTTGTACTGAGAGTAGTTTAGACAACTCATTTAACTATTCAAATTATCCTAATTCAAAGGGCCATATATTTACTAGTATTTTTTTGGGCCAATCAATAACTTAATTCTATGAAAGTAGTCTATTTACAAGGATTTCGAAAACCCTTTTATATGAACTTTCTATAATTAATACATATATACATATATATATATATATATTGTTATTATTGTTGGGGCTTATCTGTTCACTGCTATTATGACCGGTTATTGATATTATTGTTTGCTTATTTGTTTACTTGAATAATTATTTATATCTAATCTCAGTCTCCGCCCAACTGGCTGATTATTTTTATTATTTATTATTTTTCTGTATTATTTGTTTACTTAATCTGTGAATTTGTTTATCAGAGACTGACGTAACAGCTTCTATTTGGTTAGCTTCAGGGACCTAGGTAAAACCTTTTAGATACATAAATCTCGAGGGTATGTTGGTTATAGAGGCAAAGGGATAAGAGTGAAGCGTAATAGGAGGTTGTATAAGTCACCACTAGGTTACTAACAAAAATACAATATGAAATTCTTAATAATAAGAATAATTTAGTTTATTTGAACAATGAATCGACTAGTTAAAAGTAATTCTTCTTGTACTATTAAGTCTATAATAAATACAATACCTGACACAATAAGTGAAGAATACTTTAATTACTATGCAGATGATCAAGTAGATCATAGTGAAAAACACTTTCAATACTTTTCAGATGAACAAATAGATCATA
>QANY01001447.1:0-43288 GCA_003255025.1 Datisca glomerata | reverse complement strand
CCCATATTTTATTTTCATATTTTTTAGAGTGTCATTAGTGTGTCTACAAGTTTTCGTTCAATTTTGTTGAGTCTAAGTAAGATTTCTAATAACATTTTAATTTCTGGTCAATATAGAGTCTAGTGTTTATCTTTTGTCAATAACACTTAATTAAAAACAATCTACTACGAGAACGACCCTTGCTTGCTACCATATGCAATGACAATCATATTTATTGCAAGGATTTTTCAAGTTGGTACGCTTTTGTGCGTGCTAGCTACCTTGAGTGAGACCTTGCAGCTTTCAATACAAGTCTTGATAGTAATGGCATGGAACAAACTATCTCCTCATCATAGTTTTCAAGTCTGTCCAAGTCTCCATGGGACGCTCTCTATTTCTCCTTATATTTATCATTCTGATCCCACCAATGAAAGACCTCACAATCTCTCCCTCATGTGTTTACACTCAAAGACTGAGGTTCACTCAATTTTCTTTTCACTCGTGTTTTCACTCTATATTTATTGGCTTTTTACCCTCTAATGATCTCACACACTCTTGCTTTTTACTACTTTTAGTTTTCTCTTTCGGTTCTTGATCAAACTAACAAATGAATCTGGAATTTTCAAGCAACAACCAAAAGACCTAAACAAATCAAACACTATGAGAAGATGAGGAAAGGAAACAACTAAGGGATAAAATTAGAAATAAGAAAACAAAAGGAGATCATCTTATACTATCTATCTTTTTTTACAGTAGATAAGATATGATAAGATGAGGTAAGACAAGAATAAGATAAGATAATGATTAGATTAGATAAGATAAGATAATGATTAGATAAGATAAGATAAGATAAGATCATATAATATAATATAACATAAGATAAGAAAAAGATAAGATAAGTTATGACAAGATAAGATGAGATGAGATAAGATATCATATGACAAGATATGATGAGATAAGATGAATAGGATGATAGGATGATGGCTAAAACAATGGAAATTCGAATTTGAAATTTGAAATTCTGAATTTTTAGATGAAACTGTGTAGATAATTTAACGCCTCGGAAAGTGATCAAAATGATAGAATCAAGCTCCACAATTCATGTACAGATTGTATGTCTCAAAAATCCGTTCAATTTGATATGCAATTATGACTATTCCGACACCCCAATCAAAAGTTATGATCGTTTTTCAGAACCACCATCAAAATTAGGGGAAAAAATCAGAATTGAATCTGAGTCTAGAGAACCAAAAGCTCTGATACCAAATGATATGGTCCCACTAGGCGACCTGCCCTAGGAACCCGATAACAATGATGGTTCAAGAACCCAAGGATCTATTTTATAGTAGAAGAAACCCCGACCCATTTTCTATGACACAAAGAGAACCTTAGGTGTAAGATCTAAGCCCCAGATTGATGCTTCGAAAAGAATCAAAGGTATGGTTTAGACACCACATTCAAGAACAAGAAGGAAAAGTGAGTGATAAGTCTAGGTTTTAGACGCCACAAAATATTCTTGATAAGTCTGAAAAGTTCTAAGAATAACGAAAGAGAAAACTCTTACAAAAAAATTATATTGATCCAAGTTGTTTAATACATTGTGAAACCATGCTTAAATAGAAAAAAACTAGAAGCTTTAAAGAGTCCTAAAGTGTTAAAATGATCTAACTAAATTTAAAAGATAAAATAAATAAAAATTGCAATAAATAAGGAACTTATGATCCACCCAAAAGACTCCTATTGGCTGTTCACTTCTAGGTTAGGATTGCCAAGGTGTCATGCTCTAATGGACTACCATTGGCTGCCCACTTCTAGGTTAGGATTGCCAAGTTGTCTTGTTTCCTTATCATCATTTAAAATGTCATGTCATACTCCATGTTGACTGCCATATTGAACGCCACATCGTACTCCATGTAGAATGCCATGTAGGATCCCACGTCATCCCCATGTGGGCTGTCATGTTGGACGCCACGAAGTGCTCCATGTAGGCTGCCATGTTGGACGCCACGCCATGCTTCATGTAGGCTGTCATACTCCACGTCATGCACCACTTCATGCTCCACATCATACTCCTATTGAGTGCTCCAGCCATTCTCCTTTCTCTAGCTTTTGTGATTTGGCCTCTTGGTACTTGAAGTGGATCCATCCTTTGAGCATGTGCAACCGGATCCTCATCACATACCTATAGGGCTCTTGCTCCAGCTGGTGATAAAGTAAGATGGGCCCCACTTATTTGGTTTAAGAAGCACATTCCTAGATATAACTTCATTGTTTGGCTTGCTGCTCTTAATAGGCTTGCAACTAGGGATAGAGTGGCTGTTTGGACCTCCCCTTCTAGGGCTGCCCATGTCACCTCTTGTGTCATTTGCTTGCATCATGTGGAGACCCCTGAGAACTTGTTTGTTACATGCACTTTCTCTAGTCATATTTGGCAGAGTTTGGTCAGTTGGTGTGGCTCGACCACCTCTCTTGGGCATTGGAATCAGTTGATCTCTTGGCTACTTGTGAAAGCTAAGGGTGGTGACCTTTTGGGGATTTTGTTGAAACTTATGTTCTGGACATTTGTCTACGATGTATGGAGAGAAAGGAATGCGAGAGTTTTTCAAGGTAGAATGAGAGATAAGAAAGTGGTTTTGGCTTGTATTGTTAATGCTATTAGGGGCAGACTTTGAAGTCTTAAAGGTTTCTCTGAAAATGAGAAGAACAGGAAAATCCAGCATGCTTGGGGTTTGAATACTTCTGTTTTTTATACATAAAGTTTAGTGCTTTTTGTTCCCTTCTCCTGTTGTAATCCTTTTGGTGGTTAAGTTGGCTCCAACCTGTGTTTAGATTGCTCCCGTCCTTGTTTACTTAGTTTTGTTTGCCTAGGAAATGCCTCATGTACATTTGTAAGTATCTTCTTCAGTTAATACAATCTTTTTAATTTACTGAAAAAGGTGTCAAACATCATTTCGAGCACTTGTCACGCCCAAAAGATCCAAGTTTAGCAAAGTTCATCTAGTTTGGGCCTAAACAAGTCTCATTGGGTCTTTTTGACTCCGTATGGCACTATAAGCACATAAAATGACCAAAACACATCAAATTCTTATCCTAAACATGTATTGGGTGTTAAAACTCAGGTCGAGTGCATGCCCTGCCCAAAGTACCCAAGTTTGACCAACTCATCTAATTTGGGCCTAAACACGTCCCATTGGGTCTTTTTTACTCCGCATGACACTGAAGCACCTAAATTGACTACAACGTTCCAAATTCTTATCCCAAACGTGGATTGGGATTCAAAAGTCAGTTCGACTACCTGCAATGCCCAAAAGATCCAAGTAAACCCTAGTTCGTCTAGTTTGGGCCTTGACACGTCCCAATAGGTCTTTTTGACTCAGTATGGAAATAGACGCACCTAATTCTTATCGCAAATGTGTATTGGGTGTTAAAACTCAGGAGCACATACCATGCTCAAAAGATCCAAGTTTAGCCAAATTCATCTACTTTGGGCCAAAACGTGTCCCATTGGGTCTTTTTTACTCCGTAAGTCACAAGAAGCAAATAAATGACCACAACACTTCAGATTCTCACCCTATATGTGTATTGTGTGTAAAACGTTAGTTCGAGTACATGTCATGCTCAAAAGATCAAAGTTTAGGCAAGTTCATCTAGTTTGGGCCTAAAAACGTCCGATTGAGTCTTTTGACTCCGTATGGCACTAGAAGAACCTAAACAATCACAAAACTTCAAATTATTATCCCAAACATTTATTGGCTGTCAAAAGTTAGTTCGAGTGCATGCCATGCCCAAAAGATCTATGTTTAGCCAAGTTCCTCTAGTTTGGGACTAAACACATCCCATTTGGTTTTTTTTCGGTAAGCAAAAAAATGTATTAAATTGAAAAGTACAAACAAATATACAAGGGGCATACCTCCAGGAATACAAAGCTACAAAGCCAAATAGGAGATAAGCCTAGCCAGCTAAAGCCAAAACAATCTAAACCCAAAAAATAAGCCAACTAAATCTCAACGCATTACAAAAATAAACCGAACTCCTCAATACAAAGAAACAAATTAACATACTTTAGCCCCTAAGGAGGCTCAAAAATCAAAAGGTTGAGATCCCAAGCAGCTTGGAGAGACAGGTTCAACTCTGAGGCAAGGACACTCCTAAGCAACCAAAGCATATCCCTAATGGAGCCCGAGATAACCTTGATCAAAACGCAATCCCTGATTTTTCCTTGGAATATTTTGAGGTTCCTCTCCCTCCAAATATGGTAGATTAAGGCTGTGAACAGAAGCTTCAGAATGGAGCTAACAAGGGATCTACCTTTGGCCTTAACTAGGAGCCAAGAGATCCATTGACACCAGTTAGTTTTTGTGACTCTCTATTGCACTAGAAGAACCTAAAATGACCAAAACACTCCAAATTATTATCCCAAACATGTATTGGGTTTCAAAAGTCAGTTTGAGTACATGCCTGCTCAAAAGATCCATGTTTAGCCAAATTAATCTAGTTTGGGTCTAAACACGTCTCATTGGGTCTTCTTGACTCCATATGGCACTAGAAGCACATAAAATTGCCAAAACACTTCGGATTCTTATCTCAAACATGTATTGCGTGTCAAAACTTAGTTCGAATACATGCCATGCCCACTAGATCTATGTTTAACCAAATTATTTTAGATTGAGCCTAAACAAGTTCCATCGGGTCTTTTTGACTCCGTGTCGCACTAGAAGCACTTAAAATGACCACAACACTCCAAATTCTTATCCTAAACTTGTATTGGGTGTCAAAACTCAGTTCGAGTACATGCCATGCCGAAAAGATCCAAGTTTAGCCAAGTTTGTCCAGTTTGGGCCAAAACAACTCCCATTGGGCCATTTTGACTTCGTATGGCACTATTAGCACATATAATGACTACAACACTCCAAATTCTTATCCTAGACGTGTATTGGGTGTAACGAAAAGAAACATGTATTGGGTGTCAAAAGTCAGTACGAGTACATGACATGCACAAAAGATCCATGTTTAGCCAAGTTCTTCTAGTTTGGGCCTAAACATGTCCTATTGGGTCTTGTTGACTCCATATAGCACTATATGAACATAAAATGACCAAAACACTCCAAATTCTTATCCCAAACGTGTATTGGGTTTCAAAAGACTGTTCGAGTACATGTCATGCCCAAAAGATCCAAGTTTAGCAAAGTTCATCAAGTATGGGCCTAAACAAATCTAATTGTCCTTTTGACTCCAAATGGCACTACACGCACCTAATTATTATCCGAAATGTGTATTGGGTGTCAAAAGTCAGTAAGAATACATGTCATGCTCAAAAGATTCAAGTTTAGCCAAGTTCATTTAGTTTGGGCCTATGCACCTCCCATTGAGACTTTTTGACTTCGTATGGCACTAGAAGCACCTAAACGATCACCAAACTTCAAATTCTTATCCCAGACGTATATTGGGTATAAAAAATGAGTTCGAGTTCACGCCATGCCCAAAAGATCTATGTTTAGCCCATGTCATGCTCAAAAGATCAAGTTCATGTCATGCTTAAAAGATTCAAGTTTAGCCAAGTTCGTCTAGTTTGGGCCTAAAAATGTTCCATTGGGTCTTTTTAACTCCATATCACACTAGAGCACCTAAAATGACCACAACACTTCAAATTCTTATCCTAAACCTATATTGGGTGTCAAAACTCAATTCGATTACATGCCATGCCAAGAAGATCCAAGTTTAGCCCAGTTCGTCTAGTTTGGACTTAAACACGTCCCATTGGATCTTTTTGACTCGGTATGGTACTAGAAGCACATAAAACAACCACAAAACCAAAGAATCTTATCCCAAACGTGTACTGGGTGTGAAAAGTTATTTCGAGTACATGCCTTGCCTAGAATATCTAAGTGTAGTCATGTTCATCTGGTTTGGGCACAACAAGTTCCATTGGGTCTTTTTGACTCCGGATCGCACTAAAAGCCCCAAAAATGCTGAAGACACTCCAAATTCTTATCCTAAACATGTATTGGGTGTCAAAACTCAGTTTGAGTACATGTCATGCCCAAACAATCCAAGTTTATCCAAGTTCTTCTAGTTTGGACCTAAACACATCTCATTGGGTCTTTTTGACTCCGTATGACACTAGAAGCACATAAAATGACCATAACACTTTATAATCTTATCCCAAACGTGTATTGGATGCGTAAAATTAGNAAGATAACAAAACCATTCAGCTTGCCTGGGGATTGAATGCCTCTATTTTTGACAATTAATCTTGGTTCTTCTGTTTCTTTAGGATGTTATCTCTTGTAATCTTCTGCTAGTGTTTGGGTGCCTCCAGCTTGTGTGTTGGCTGGTTCCTTTTTATTTGTGTCTTTTTTCCTGGGGTATGCCCCTTGTATATTTGTTTGTTTCTTCTTCGGTTTATACAATTTTTTATTTTACCGAAAAAAAAAAAGTCACATTGCATCTTTTTGACTCTGTATCGCACTAGAAGCACAAAAATGATCACAACACAATAAATTCTTATCCTAAACATGTATTGGGTGTCAAAACTCAATTCAAGTATATATCATGCCCATAAGATCTATGTTTAGCCAGATTCATCTAGTTTGAGCCTACAAACGTCCCATTGGGTCTTTTTTACTCCGCATCACACTAGAAGAACAAAAAACGGCCACAACAATACAAAAGTTTATCCTAAATATATGTTCAGTATCAAAAGTAAGTTCGAGTACATGTCATGGCCAAAAGATCCAATTTAGCCAAGGTCATCTAGTTTGTGCCTAAACAAATCCCATTAGGTCTTTTTGACTTGTAATGGCAATATAAGCACCTAAAATGATCACAACACTCTAAATTCTTGACTCAAACATGTATTTGGTTTCAAAAGTCAATCCGAGTATATGTCATGCCCAAAGGATCCAAGTTTAACCAAGTTCATCTAGTTTGGGCCTAAACACGTCCCATTGGGTCTTTTTTTTACTCTGTATGGCCCTAGACGCACCTAATTATTTTCCCAAACATGTATTGGGTGTCAAAAGTTAGTTCGAGTACATGCCATGCCCAAAAGATCTGAGTGTAGTCAAGTTCATCTAGTTTGGGCCTAAACAATCTCAATTGTTCGTTTTGTATCTGTATTGAACTAGAAGCACCTAAAACGATCACAACACTCCAAACTCTTATCCTAATTCTCTATTGGTGTCAAAACTCAGTTCGACTACATGCCATGCCCAAAAGATCCAAGTTTGCCCAAGTTAGTCTTGTTTGGCCCTAAAAATATCTCATTGGGTCTTTTTGACTGTGTCAAACTAAAAGCACCTAAAAAGGCCGCAACACTCCAAATTTTTATCCTAAAGCGTTTGTTGGGTGTCACAATTCAGTTCAAGTATAGCACTAGAATAACCTAAATTGACCACACCACTCCAAATTCATGTCCTATATGTGTGTTTGGTGTCAAAATCAGTCCGAGTACATGCCATGCCTAGAAGATCCAATTTATCCAAGTTCGTCTTATTTGGTCCTAAACACGTCCCATTGAGCCCTTTTGACTCTGTATGGCACTAGAAGAACCTAAAATGATAACAAAAGTCCTAAGTCTTATCCTAAACATGTATTGGGTAACAAATGTCAGTTTGAGTACATGTCATGCCCAAAAGATCCAAGTTTAGTCAAGTTTGTCTAGTTTTATCTTAAATCCATCAAATTGGGTCTTTTTGACTTTGTATGGCACTAGAAGCACCTAAAACAACTAGAACACTCCAAATTCTTATCCCAAACGTATAATTGGTGTCAAAAGACAGTTTGATAAGTGCGTAAAAACACATTTTATTCATTATTTAAATAATAACATTTGTTAAAAGAAGAGATTAAATATGATGCTTTATGTAATTATTTCACAAATGTTACATTCAGATATTTATTTTGTTTTTTTTTGTTTTCAGGTTACAAAAATAAGCAACTTGAAAAGGAGTTCAAAATGGTCTAAAACTCTATGTCACCAGCTGCCCCCAAGTCTCCA
The DNA here is from genome assembly GCA_003255025.1 of Datisca glomerata. Lineage (NCBI taxonomy): Eukaryota > Viridiplantae > Streptophyta > Magnoliopsida > Cucurbitales > Datiscaceae > Datisca > Datisca glomerata. Next base: position 35,310 of record QANY01001447.1, on the reverse strand, counting down.
TGGCCATCTTATAAATTTTGAAATTTGAAATATAAAGATCAATTCGAAATTTAAATTTTCAAAATTTAAATTTCAAATTAAGCATGAAATTCGGCAGCTTTGCACAGCCGAATATAAACGAATGTGACATGATGATCCCGATTTTTTTACAATGCAAATCATATTTGGTTGGATAAAAGAGATTTTAATTCAGTGAAGGATAAGAGATAAGGATCAGGACTTTAGCTTATCTCTTGAGCTAGAATCTACAATCTTTTATCTTAAAGTTTGAATTTTAAATTCTTCTCATGATAAATGGAAAAGAGTCATACTTGTGCTCGAGTTCTTAAAATGATAATTTTGCTGATTTTGAAAAGGAGAGATTCTAGGGAGGAGTTGCTGATTTTTGTGAATATTGAAGAGCACACAAGGGGGCACGCCCCAAATAATAAAAGGATGAGGATTTTGAGTTATTTTCTAGTTTGAAGTATGTTTTTTAGTATATCCATGTCTAGTTAAGAGTGATTTCAAAGCCCTAGATATGGTTATTAGGTAATAAATTTCAGAAATTTTCTTTCATCTCTCTTTCAATTATGTTTATATTCCTTTGATTTCATTATCTATAAATTCTTTCTTGTTTACTTGGGTGCGCAACTAGGTGACCATGTTAGTGATTTTATTGCTAGTTTAAAATTTTGATCCATAATTGTCAAGACTTTTTAAACAAAAGTAGCAAATTGTTCTTCATGTTGTTCTGCCGAGCCTGGCCCTAGGCTCCGTCGAGCTCAGGGTTGGGCTCTCCTTCTTCTTCCTAGTCAAGTAAGTATGGAGGCTCCATATGCACTATGCATCAGAGTTAGAGGCTTTGCGAAGCTGTTCGATGTGGATCTTGGTCTCCCGCCTACGTTGTCACCAAGAGTTGCGATTTAGAGGTAAGATTCAGTGTAGTTCATGGATTTGCTGAATCTGAGCAACTCGGCCTCTCTTACTTTCGATTCTGTATGCCATGAATTGGGTAAGGGTTTGGGTCAGCGGTCCTCAAAGTCTCGTTCTTTTGCTACAGAGTCTTGGAGGTAAGTTTTTAGGTTTCTGCTAAACGGTGTTATGCTACACCGGACGTGGGGCTCGGGGCTTCTCTCCACCAAGGCTTCCTCCACGGAGGCACAGAGGTGGTCTCTAGTTCTCTCCCCTTGCGCCTACTTGCTGGGGAAAAAAGGTTATTGCCCTTGTGATGGCTGGAATTTCTTTCTGGTTGTTGCGACTGGTCATCGGCTACCTCTCTTATGGTTGTCATTGTTGTCCCAATCAGAGCTGGGAACTTCCCTTATCAGAGTCAGGAGGGATGTTCTCTGTCCGTCTGTGATTCTCTCTGGTTGTTTCATGTAAATTTTATCGAGATCCTAAGTAACCCATTGGCGTGACAGATGATGATGTATCTCTCGAGCTCCACGTTCATTGAGGCTACCTAGTGTGGTCTATTATTTGGCTGTTCTTTATTGATGAGAGAGACTGATCAAATCTGAGTTGCTCAATGTACTAGTTGCTTGTCCAGTGGCCGACGAGGTTGCATCTCCCAAGTTCAACTTTGTCGAGGCTGCCTAGTGAGGTCACTCGTTTGGCCGTTCTGAGTTTCAGGTCATCAGGCTGTTTTTGTTTTGGTTGGTCGGTATCTATGTGATTAGGCTGGTTAGTGTAATTCTTTATGGCGCACCTTGGTTATCCTTGTGGTGTTTGCTAGGCTAGATTGAGTAGGACGATAGTTAAGTTGTCTGTGTTTTTTTTTCTCATTTTGTGTTATTTTCTGCTTTGGTTTGTTCTGTACGATTTCTAGGTGTGGTTTCTATGTTGTATCTTCGTTATGATATTGTTCTTTTTAGTTGTCATATGTGCTTTATGTGTAGCATTATAGTGTATATTTATTACCTATCTAAAAAAAATATAACTGAAGTTTTATAAATCGAACTTGTCTGTTTGTTGTTTGATTCAACCCATATCTTTCTTGATTAATTGCTTTCATTAAATTGAATTTAGAGAACTTGTTCTAGGTTTTTTAATGGAAAGAGTTTAAGTAAAGAACTTGTTTTACTTACATCAAGGTGAGGAAAGATCAAGATAATCGAACTTGTGATTGTTTTAAGGTTGTTATTTTTGAAAGATTGACAAAGTTATTTCTGATTATTGACTATTGGCATATATCTAGAGGTAGAGAATGAGTCCTTAACCATATTTCTTATTATATTCTTAACTCTTTAAATCTGTCTTTTCTTAATTCCAGTTTCCAATTTTATTTTCTTTATCTTTGTTTACATATCAAACAATCTTCAAACGCCCCCATATTTTATTTTCATATTTTTTAGAATTTCATTAGTGTATCTACAAATTTTCGTTCAATTTTGTTGTGAGTCTACACATTTTAATTTCTGGTCTGTATAGAGCCTAGTTTTTATCTTGTGTCAATAATACTTAATTAGAAACAATCTCCTGCGGGAACGACCCTTGCTTGCTACCATACTCAATAACGATCATATTTATTGCAATGATTTAAGTTGGTACGCTTTTGTAGGTGCCAAATTTTGGCACCGTGTCGCCGGGGATTGTTTTGCCTAATTATTAACATGTTATTTTCTTTTGTTTTATTTATTTATTCATCCTGATTAATTTTTATTTTTAGTTTTTTATAGTAATTTTGCGTGAATGTCCAAGTATAGTAGACGAAGATTAGTGACTCAAAAATTTTTTGGAATACACAAGGAGTCCACGCTTGTTCCACTTTCACCATCATATTCACATCCAATTTCCATTCGACCTATTAAAGTCAAACAAGCATTACATACTTCCCATTCATCTAGTTCATCACCAAGTGAGTTTTCAAACCATCCAATTCAAATCGAAAAAGAAATAGAGGAAGAGCAACGAGAAGAAGAGATCGAAATGAACAACCGAACACTCAAGGAGTTGGCAGCACCAACTTAGATCAGCAACCCCTTTGTATTGAATATCCCCAACTTCAAGTTGCATTTGAACTCAAATCAGGAATGATCCATCTTCTTCCAGCTTTTCATGGTTTTTCTGGAGAAGATCCAAACAACCATTTAAAGGAGTTTCACATAGTGTGTTCAACACGAAACCAACCGGTATCTCTGAAGAGCAAGTTAAGTTGAGAGCCTTTCCATTTTCCTTAGCGAATAGCGCAAACGAATAGCTTTATTATCTACCATCCGGATCCATCTCCACATGGAATGAGATGAAGAAGCTATTTATCGAAAGGTATTTCCCTGCATGCAAGGTTGCAAATATTAGAAAAGAAATATGTGGCATTCGGCAACAAAATGGAGAGAGTTTGTATGAGTATTGGGAGCGGTTCAAGAAGCTTTGTGCATCATGCCCCCATCACCAAATCAGCGAGCAACTTCTAATTCAATACTTCGATGAAGGACTCATGCTGATGGAATGATCATGACAGATGTAGCAGATTCTTACCCTAAATGTGTAGTGGGTGTAAAAAGTTAGTTCGAGTACATGTCATGCTCAAAAGATCTAAGTGTAGCCAGTTTGTCTAGTTTGGGCTTAAATAAGTTCCATTGGATCTTTTTGACTTCGTCTCATATTAGAAGCACCTAAAACGACCACAACTTTCCAATTCTTATCCTAAACGTGTATTATGTGTCAAAACTCAGTTCGTGTACATGTCATGCCCAAAAAATCCATGTTTAGCCTAGTTAGTCTAGTTTGAGCCTAAACAATTTCCATTGGATCTTTTTGACTCCGTGTCTCACAAGAACCACCTTAAACAACCACAACGCTCCAAATTCTTATCTTAAACTTGTATTGGGTGTCAAAATTCAGTTCGAGTCCATGCCATGCCAAAAATGTCCAAGTTTAGCCAAATTCATCTAGTTTCGGCCTAAACAAACCCCATTGGGTCTTTTTGACTTTATATGATAGAAGCCTCTAAAACGACCACAACACTCCAAGTTATTATCCTAAATGTGTGTTGGGTGTCAAAAGTCAGTTCGACTACATGCCATGCCCAAAAGATCCAATTTAGCCAAGTTTACCTAGTTTGGGTCTAACTCGTCTCAATGGATTTTTTTGACTCTGTATGACACTAGAAGCACCTAAAACGATAACAACACTCAAAATTCTTATCCAAAACGTGTATTGTGTGTCAAATGTTTGTTGTACATGACATGTATCAAAAGATCCAAATTTAGCCAATTTCATCTTGTTTGGGTCTTAACACATCACATTGGGTCTTTTTGACTCCGCATGGCACTAGAAGCACCTAAAATGATCACAACACTCTAAATTCTTATCCTAAATGTGTGTTGGGTGTCAAAAGTTCCAATTTAGCCAAACTCATCTAGTTTGGACCTAAACATCTCTCATTGGGCCTTTTTGACTCCGCATGATACTAGAAGCACCTAAAATGACAACAAAACTCAAAATTCTTGCCTTAGTGAGCTCCAAATTAAGCCTTTGCTTGATCCACCAATTACCCCTAATCAAGCCAATCTTACCCTAACCATGGGTGAGGCTTTGACCAGTGGTCAACAAGGTAATTTCCCTGAGTATAATGCTGTGGTCCAAGATCTTGAACTTCATCCTTTTACTCAAGGAATTAGTAGAGAGATCCCTCCCCCTCTCCCTTTGGAGAACAATGGTATCTATGAGAAACTTTGTAGAGCTGCCCCAACTAGTAACCCTTCTCCTAAGGGATCTTGGGCTGAAAAAGTTAAGCAAAATCAGGGGCAAAAGCTTCACTTGGCTTATGAAGAAACTACAATATTTGAAGAAGAAAGAATTACAATCATGCTACCAGGTTGCATATCTAAAGAAAGCTTTGCAAAATGGGAAAGTTGTCTTGTGGGCTTCTGTGTGGGTAAGTCCTCTCCTTTGCATTTTTTTCGATAAATTAAAATTTTGTATAAACCGAAGAAGAAAAATACAAATATACAAGGGGCATACCCAAGGCAAAAGAAACAAAAAAGGAACCAACCAACACACAAGATGGAGGCACCCAAACACTAACAGAAGATTACAAGAAATAACAGCCTAAAGAAACAGAAGAACCGAGCATAATTGTCGAAAATAGAAGCTCTCGATTCGCAGGAAAGCTGAATGGTTTTGTGTTCCTCAGTCACAGAGAATTCTTTAAGACTAAAAAATCTATTTGTAATGCAAGCCAAGACCACTTTCTTGTCCCTCATTTTGCCCTCAAAGACTCGATTATTTCTCTCTCCCCAGATATGGTAGACAAATGAGCTGAACATAAGCTTCAACATAAGGCCCAAAGAAGTAGCCTTTCTTAACTTTCACAAGGAGCCATGAGATAAGTTGATTCCAGTTTCTAGGAGAAGACACCAAGCCACACAAACCAACCAATTTCTGCCAAATAAAACTAGAATAAGGGTAAGAAACAAACAGGTGTTCAGAAGATTCTGAAGGATGCAAGCAAAGTACACAACTACTAACATTGGAAGACCTAGGAGAGGAGGTCCAAGCAGTCAATCTATCCACGGTTGCAAGCCTATTAAGAACATCAAGCCAAGTAATAAAGCTATATCTGGGAATATGCTTCTTAAACCAAATAAGAGGAGCCCATCTCACTTTTTCACCAGTTGGAGCCAGTTTCCTATAAGTGTGCCTCACAGAGAAAAGACCAGAGGGCGAAAGAGTCCAAATCCAAGACTCCAAAGAGGACTCTTTAGGAAGGGGAAGATTGACCTATCTAATTGTGATAAGCTCATGGGAGTTAGAGATAGGCCAATTCCAAGCTGCATTCTGGATCACTGAGCTCACCTTGGTAGTCTAATCCCAACCAGTACAAAAAAGAATCCTAGGCCCAAACCTTTGAGAAAGAGCCCCCAAAGGGTGCCAAGGGTCCAAGAGAAGAGAAATCTGCTCACCATTTCCCAAAAGAGCTTTGCAATACCCAGCAAACTTGTCTCTGATTTTCAGAATTTTCCTCCAACTCCAAGAAGGATTAGTGGCAAGCTTAACCAAGAAGATAGAGCTCTTCTTGATCAAGAAAAACTTGCACCAATCCTTCCAAAGAGAAGCTTTATCCAAAGAGACCAGAAACCAAAAATGCTTAGCCACATCCAATTCATTAGCTAGAGAGAGATCTCTAAGATCCAAACCTCCTTGGGACTTATCAAGGCATAAGTCACTCCCAGTCACTTTAGCACCAGAATGCTTTACAGTCGACGCGTTCCATAAGTAATTCCTAATAACCACCTGAATCATATTCAAGATCTGCTTGGGAAGAATAAATAAGCCAGCCCAGTATTGAAAAATAGCATAGAGCACGGATTTAACCAGCTGTAATCTTTCAGCATAAGAAAGGTAGTTAAACTCCCAAGACTTCACCCTAGCTGTGATATGGTCTACTAGAGTGACAATCTATTTTTCTTAGCTTTGAGGTAATCAAAGGAACCCCCAAGTATCTCATAGGAAGCTCTCCAATGATGAAATTGCATAAGTCCAGAATTGCTTGAGAAGTGGATGGATGGACCCCAGACATGAAATCTGACTTTTTTGTAGATTAGGTTGAAGACCAGACTAGCCTCAAACAAGTTTAAGCTCTCCATAATAAGTTGAACAGAAAATATCACCCTTACAGAAGATAAAGAGATCATCAGCAAAGCACAAGTTAACAATACCAAGCTCCTTACACCTTCAGTGATAGCCAAAGTCAGCTTTATGAGAAACATGCTTGAGAATACCAGATAGAACCTCCATAACCAACACAAATAGATAAGGAGAGATAGGATCACCCTGTCTAAGCCCTTTAGCACGTGAGAAGTAACCTGTCAACTCACCATTGACCACAATAGAGAAAGAAGGAGATGAGATATACTCCATCACACAGTTAGAGAAATGATCAGGAAACCCCTAGCAGTCAAAGATTCTGTCGATACTCTCCCAAATCAAGGTATCATCTGGGCTATTAGAAGGCTTATGGTAACCTCTAATCAGCTATTGAGATAAGATGATGTTGTCAGCGATTCTCCTCCCTGGCAAAAAAGTAGTCTTGTTGCTACTAATAAGATCAGGGAGCACTCTCTTAAGTCTATCAGCAAGCATTTTAGTGATGCATTTATAAACAACATTACAACAACAGATATTCCTAAAATCACCAACCTTATAAGGATTGGGGACCTTAGAGATACGAGCAATGACAGTAGAGTTAACCTGTTTCAATAATGATTGGGAGCTAAAAAACTCTTAAACAGCCTTAGTAACATCTTCGCCCACAATATACCAACATCTTTTGAAGAAACCATCAGAGAAGCCATCTGGACCAGGGGCTTTACTACTCCCCAAACTAAACATAGTTGTGTGAACATCTTCCTCTGTATAAGGGTGGTTGAGGATAGCTAAGTGAGCATTAGAGAGCTTATTAGGGAGAATCTAAGAGAGAACACTCCAATCCACCTCCTGATCAATGTGAGATGTCCCAAGAAGATTCCCATAATAAGAAAGAATTCGATCTTTGATAGCCTGGTCATCAGTAATAAGGTCACCCTCCTCATTAACCAACTGATTAACTCTGAATCTGACTCTATTCTTCTTTAGTTTCTGAAAAAAGAAAGAGGAATTTTGATAACCCAAGGCAAGCCAATCAACTCTGCTTTTTTGCCTCAGAAAATCTTCTTCTACATTCCTGGGCTTAGTGAAATCAGCTAATCTAATTTTCTCCTCCTCTTGAAGAGAGACAACACTAGGAGAGGCAATAAGGTCAGCTTGCACTTTAGAGAGGGCTTCTCTAGCCATAAGAGCCATTTTAGAAATATCTGAGAAAAAAGAGGCATTAAATTTCTTAAGAGCAAGTTCAACAGATTTAAGCTTCTTATAGAGACAAAACATGGCTGTCCCAAACACCTCAATCTCCCAAGCATCTTTAAGAGTAGCCCAGACGCCTTCAAAATCCATCCAAAAATCAAAGAACTTAAAAGAAGGCTTAGGTCTAGCTGAGTCTAAGCTGAATAATAATAGGAGAGTGATCAGAGATACCTGGGGTCTGAAAATGGCCAGAAGTGCAGGAAACTCCGTAGCCCAATATCACCATTAACCAGGGCTCTATCGAGCTTGCGCATCTTGCTACCCTCACCAACTTGACAATTCCACCAGGTGAATTGACAGCTACTATAAGGGAGGTCGAGAACCTCCAAATGATCAAGACAAGAAGCAAAATCAATTGAGCTATCATTCCACTTGAAATCACCACCACAATGCTCAATAGGCTTCAAAATAGCATTAAAGTCACCAAGAATTAGCAAAGGCTTCCCCTGACTTAAAGTCTTATGGGAGCCAAGCTTTTCTCACAAAGGCTTCCTAGAGATAGCATCATTGGCTGCATACACCACAGAGACAAAGAAATCTGTCCTTTCCTGAAGAATGGTTAGCTTACAAAACATAACTTGATCAAAAGCATCAATTAGAAGAACATCCAAAATCTTGGGATCCCAAACTAAAACAATTCTACCTTTGCTAGTAGGAGAATGGTTAGTAAAGGTGGCCCAATTGGGAAAAACAGATCTAGAAAGTCGAGAAAAATTATTACATTTGATTTTAGTCTCAACTAAAGCACAAAAAGATAATTTAAAGTCTTTACAAAGTTTCCGAACTTCAGCTTGCTTTAGAAGGCCATTAAGCCCTCTTATATTCCAAGAAGCTAAATTAATCATAAAAAGAGGGAGAGAGAGAGTCACCATTCTCAGGGGGAGCCTGAGTAACATGATCAGCCAATAAGATTGAGCCTTCAACCTTTTGCTTCTTTTTCAACCTCTTCAAAGATGATTTAGAGAGCTTGGGAGAAGGACCAGGTTGGATAGTGACATTGACAATTGGGGAAGCTTTGTGGTTGCCAAACTCAATGTAGAGTCAGAAGAGGCTTGGGGCTCATTTTTATCCTCACAAGGCTCAATGAGACCCTCACCCTTCCTTTTGCTAACCACCCGAGTCCATTCGTTGTCTTGGTCTTCCACATGGATGGTATTAAGAGGAAAGGGAGGAGAGATTTCACCCTCTGTCTTCTCATAAACCATAAGCTCCCTATTATCTTGGAGAGAACAATCTTTGCTAGCGGTTTCTACCTCACTAGCTAGATTATTCTTAGGGGCCACTTTGGCATCACAATCATGACCAAAGAGGCAACATTTAACACATATCTTTGGTAGACACTCATACTCCACATCCACCATCACTGGATCCCATCCGTCAAGGCCAAGGTCAATGGTGAAAAACTTAATCAAATCAGAGGAGGCTGAAATTTTCACACTAACTCTAGCATAGTCATGTCTATAACCAGAGGCAGTAGCATTGTCAGAATGAGAAGGGATACCCACAACACTAGAAATGTGACTTAGAGCTTCTTCAGTCCATAATTCAATTGGAACATTCCACAATTTAACCCACATTGGAAAGGTTGAAAGTTTCTCCTTTGAGAATTTAACATTTGGCTGCCACTCTTGAAGCAAAATAGGCCTACCTAAGAGGTGCCAAGGTCCATCTACTAAGACTGAGTTTCTATCCTCCACAGAGCCAAATTTGAAATAGAAAAGGCCTCTGGAAGCTGAGACCTCCTGAATTTCTTAACTAAGTCTGAATTTCTTTTAGCCTAAAGTTTCAAAGCAATTTTCTTAACTAAGTGTAATGGAGCTTCCCTTCCTAGAAAGTAGCCAACAAGGCAGCCTTCCCACCTAGAAAAATTCTCTTTAGTAATATAATCAGGAAGCTTAACTGTGACATTACCATTTTTCGTAAAGGAATAGCTCACATAACCTAAGATTAGCTTCTTTTTCAGGTTACCTTTAACCTTTTCAGCCCATGAACCAGCCGGTTTCTCATGAGAAACACTCTTATTAGCTAAAAGGTCTTGATAAACTCTATTCTCATGCAACTTTTTAGAAGAAGAAGTTGGGGAAGAAGGAGAAGAGCTCACCTTCTGTTTCCCATTAGAATCTGGTTTAGGAGAGAGAGAGGTTTCTCCAAGATCAAACCCACGACCATGGCAGCCCTTGACCTCTTTGGTAGAAGTCAAATCCACCGTGTCACTCACAATCAATGCTGAGGTTGAGCTAAGGGAGGAGAGAGAATCTGCCACCAGCTTTGGAACTCCACCTACGTTTACATCATTTTCATGGGAAAGAGAAATATCTTCTTTCTCTTTCCCTTCTATCAAAGAACCATTTACTTTCTCTTTCCCCTTAGACAAAGAAGCTGCCACCTGTCACCCTAAGGGGCTGTCCACGTCATGATGGGAGAGAGGAGCCTTATCTAATAAAGAATTACCTTTTTGAGTGTCCTTTCCTTTATTAGAAAGGATAGTAGTAGATTGTTGACCAAGTTGAAGCTTGGGAGCTGGAGCCTCACTCTTCTCCAAGCTGACCACATTACACCCACTTGCCAAAAAGGAGCTGTCACCTCTCCCTTTTGATATGCTTGGCAGCTGTTTTTCCTCTTCTCCAAGCAAGACGATTTGAGACAGGCTTGATTTGTCTTCTATCAAAGGACACTCATCATTACCTTTGACAGAGAGGTAATGAGTATCATCTTCAACCGTTGGAGCTCTAGGCAAGCTGGTTGATCTTCGATCACCACCTCTAGCTCCTCCTCTTATGCTACTTCTCTTAAGACTTAAACGAAGTTGGTCTGAAAGAGTCACCTCAAGTATTTTGCTCCGATTGTGATCAGAAGAAATGAAATTATCTCTAAGCTTTGAATGATGAGAAATAATCTCCTTTGCAACTAATAAACCCGAAGCTTCCTTGGACTGAGCTTCTGACTTCCCAGGCTCAACAAAACCACTTTCTGGTCCAAATTTCTTAGTATTAGAACCTTGCTTAAGAGCATTAAAACCAATAACATGGGCATTAGCTTCCCTAGCTCCCTTAGTAACCATATCATTCAAAACAGCATGGCCATTGAAAGACACTCCAAGCTTAGCTTGACCACTAGCTGAATCTTTTTTCTTAACACCACCTGAAACTTGCTTACCAACATCTGCAGCATGCTTAATGTACTCATCATTAACCATTGTTAGAGGTCGTGGCCTCCCCTAAGGGAGGGAGAGGCAAAAAACTAAAACCAGAATTCTAGAGAGAGGGGAGAGCTTCTCTCACTAGAGCACCAAATACTCTCTTTCTGACTTCGTATGGAACTCCAAGCATATAAAATGACTCAAACACTTCAAATTCTTATCCCAAATATGTATTGGGTGTCAAAAGTTAGTTTTAGTACATGCCATACCCAAACGATCTATGTCTAGCAATGTTCATCCTGCTTGGTTCTAAGCAAGTCCCATTAGGTCTTTTTGACTTTGCATCACACTAGAAGCATCTAAAACGAGGACAACACTCCACATTGTTATCATAAATGTGTATTGGGTGTCAAAACTCAGTTCGAGAACATGTCATGCCCAAAAGATCCAAGTTTAGCCAAGTTCCCTAGTTTAGGCCTAAACACTTCCCATTGGGTCTTTTTGACTCCATATGGCACTAGAAGCCCCTAGAACTATCACAACACTCCAAATTATTATCCTAATTGTGTGTTGGGTTTCAAAAGTCAGTTAGGGTACATGCCAAGCCCATAAGATCCAATTTAGCAAAATTCATCTAGTTTGGGCTGAAACACGTCTCATTGGGTCTTTTTGACTCCGTATGGCACCCTACACCGACAAAAAAAATTCTGAATTCTTATCCCAAATGTGCATTGGGTTTCAAAATTCAGTTCGAGTGCGTACCATACCCAAAAGATTCAAGCTTAGTCAAGTTCATCTAGTTTGGGCCTAAACACAATAAATTGGGTCTTTTTCACCCGTATGGTGCTAGAAGCACATAAAAGAATAATAACACTCCAAATTCTTATCCCAAACGTATATTATGTGTCAAAAGTCAGTTCGAGTACATGACATGCCCAAAAGATCAAAGTTTAGTCATGTTCATCTAGTTTGGCCCTAAATGCATCCTATTGGGTCTTTTGACTCTGTATGGAACTAGAAACACCTAATTCTTATCACAATCGTGTATTGGGTGTCAAAAGTTAGTTCGATTACATGTCACTATCAAAAGATCCAAGTTTAGCCAAATTCATCCTATTGGGTCTTTCTGACTTCGCATCACACTAGAAGTACCTAAAATGACCACAACACTCAAAATTCTTATTCTAAACGTATTTTGTGTCAATACTCAGTTCGAGTAACTGCAATGCCCAAAATATCCAAGTTTAGCCAAATTCGTCTAGTTTGGGCCTAAACACATTTCATTGGACCTTTTTGCCTTTGTATGGCACTAGAAGCCCCTAAAATGACAAAAACATTCCAAATTCTTATCCTAAATGTGTGCTGGGTGCCAATAGTCAGTTAGAGTGCATGCCATGCCCAGAAGATCCAATTTAGCCAAGTTCATCAAGTTTCAGCCTAACCACATCCCATTCGGCCTTTTTGACATGTATGACATTAGAAGCCCCTAAAACGACAACAACACTTTAAATTCTTATCTCGAACGTGTACTGGGTGTCAAATGACAGTTTGACTACATGTCATGCCCAAAAGATCCAAGTTTAGCCAAGTTCATCTTGTTTTGACCGTATGGAGATAGAAGCACCTAAAATGACCACAACACTATAAATTCTTTACCTAAATGTATGTATGGTGTCAATAGTCGGTTCGAGTACATGCAATGCCCAAAAGATCCAAGTTTAGCTTGACCACTAGCTGAATCTTTCTTAACACCACCATTAACCATGCTTAATGTACTCATCATTAACCATCGATTGAGGTCGTGGCCTCCCCTAAGGGAGGGAGAGGCAAAAAACTAAAACCAGAATTCTAGAGAGAGGGGAGAGCTTCTCTCACTAGAGCACCAGAATTAGACAGGTCTCCTTTGTATTTGGTTAAGACTATTTCCATGCAATTATGGGGCAAAAATGGTTTAGTTGAGGTCTCTTTTTTTTTCGGTAAAATAAAAAATTGTATAAACCGAAGAAGAAACAAACAAATATACNTTTGACTCTATTGAAGCTAGAGATGCTGTTCTTGAAGCTGGACCTTGGTTCTTACTTGGTAAGCCCATTATTCTCCAAAAATGGCAGCCTAATGTCAAATTTTGCAAGGAGAAGGTCTCTAAGATCCCTATTTGGGTTAGGCTCTAGAATGTTCCCCTTGAACTAAGGTCAGCAGAGGCCTTGGGGCACATTGCTAGTGCTGTTGGTACTCCTCTCTATACTGACTCGTGGACAGCCAAATGAGGTAAATATGAGTATGCTCGAGTTTGTGTTGAAATCACTACCCAAACTAGGGTGGTTAAGCACTTTGATATTGATCTTGGATTGGATGGGTGGTTCCCTATTAATGTCCAAGTTGAATATGAAGCTCTACCTAAAAGAAGCCACAAGTGTAACATCTTTGGCCATGATTGTAATGCGGTTCCTTTAGTCCATAAACCTAAACCTTCCCTTCCCCCTCAAGCCCCTAACCAACCAGATACTCCCCCTCCCCTCCCCACTCCCCCAAAGAGACCTCATCTCCATCTCCTAGCCCCACCAAAATATCAACCCACAAGCTCCCTATAATTCTCATTGCCACCATTAACCCCCCATCTTATCCATTACCACTCCCACTGAATCTGATTCAGGAGAAGGATGGACAGTGGTCATAAAAAAGAAATTTGGGAGAAAGTCTCCTTTAGCAGATAAAAGCTTAGCTATTGTTCCAATTTTCAATGATTTGGAGCGTAGTTCTTTGGATAGTCCTATAGCCATGCTCCCACCCAAAGAAGAGGCTCCCCATGGTGAGGAGGAGATGAAAATTTGTACTAATGAAGACAATGAGTCCCTCACCCCTGTGGCTCCTAATTCTGTGGGCCAAGATTCTAAGACTCTAAGAAGAAGCTGAAGAAGAAAGGAAAAGGTACCCCTCACCCTAGTAAGGTGAAGGGGAAATTGGTTATCAAATGTGGGGTAACCCACTGCCCAATCCATCTATGATTAATCTTGCCACTTGGAATGTGAGTGGCTTCGATAGTACTCTCAAGCAAGCGGAGGTCAGGAAGTTGTGTAGAGACTTTCAACTGAATTTGTGCTCTTTGGTGGAAACTAAGGTGAAATTCCCTAAGTTTTCTTCAATTGCTCAAAGTGTGTTCCCTAATTGGCAGATTCTAGCTAATTATGATTTTTCTCAAGGAGGGAGGATTTGAGTTGCTTGGGATCCAGAATTGCTTGAGGTGGAGTCTATTTTTAACTCCAATCAGACTATTTTGTGTAAAATCACTTTGAGACTCTCAGGAATGGTTTTCTTTGCTTCTTTTTCGTGTATGCTTCAAACTCTAGCTCTGAGAGAATTGAGCTTTGGAACATCCTTGTTCAGCACCATGGAAAGTGTGCTCAATCCCCTTGGATTATCACAGGTGACTTTAATGAATCATTACACCCTAATGAGAAGGTAGGAGGCAGGTTTGAATTGGACACTGGAATGAGGGCGCTTGGAGAGTGCTTATTCAGAATTGAAGTGGAGGACCACCCTTATAGTGGCTGCCAATTCACTTGGAGTAATCGCCATGATGATGGTACCCATATCATGAAAAAATTGGATAGAGCTTTAATCAACTCTTCGTGGTTAGATTTTTTCCCTTCTTCTACTTGCACTTTTCATTCTTTGGGTGCTTCTGATCATAGCCCCATCATTATTAAAGGGGGTGGAAGCAATGCCAGACCTAAGACTTGCTTTAGATTCTTTGATTTTTGGATTGATATAAAGGGTTTTTGGCCGGTGGTCAAAAGAGCATGGGGAGTTGAGGTGAGGGGCTCAGCCATGTTTAAGCTGACTTCTAAGCTCAAATCAGTTAAGAAAGCTCTTAGGAGCTTTAATCAGGCCTCTTGAAATGATATTTCAGCTAGGGCTCAGCTAGCAAGGAGTAAATTGAGTGTTATCCAAGGTGCTGTTGCTTCTGAGCCTTCTAATGCTTCTCTCCAAACAGAGGAAAAATTAGCTTATAATGACTTCATTGAGCTTAGAAACGCCGAGGAGAGCTTCTTGAGTAAAAAATCTATAGTGTAATGGCTGAGTTTGGGGGATCAAAACACCTCCTATTTTTTTCCAAAAAATGAGGAAAAATAGGTCTAGAGCTAAAATTAATCAGCCTGAAGATCACAATGGTAACATATTGACTGACCCTTCTGAGATTCACCAGCATATTTTCAAGGCTTTCGCTGACCTCTTGGGCACCCCCAACATTGAAAGAGAGTAGATTGGGGTATTCTTTACCCCATATTGCCTAAAAAGCTTAGTTTGCAGCAGATTGAGCTCCTCAACCAGCCTATCACCAAAGAGGAGATAAAACAGGTGATTTTTAGTTTTAATAGCGCTAAAGCTCCAGGTCCAAATGGTTTTTCAGCTAGCTTCTTTAAAAGAGCGTGGTATATCATTGGAGAGGAGGTTATTGAGGTTGTTTTGGAGTTCTTTGGCTCCCAATCTTTATTAAAGCAGGTCAACACTACTACTGTTTCCCTTATCCCTAAGGTCCCTAACCCCTCTAGGGTTAGTGATTTTAGGCCTATTTTTTGTTGTAATGTTATCTATAAATGTATTACTATGCTTTTGGCAGATAAGTTGAAGCTGGTTTTCCCAGATCTAATAAGCCCGAACCAAAATGCATTTGTTCCGGGGTGAAGAATTCTTCACTAAGATCTTGCTGATAACATTTTCTTATCCCAAGATCTTGTTAGAAACTACCATAGAAAGGGTAATAGCCCAAGGTGTGCCCTAAAAATTGATTTGAAGAAGGCCTATGATTCTGTGAATTGGCAACTTATTGGCAGGATCCTTGATTGCTTGGGGTTCCCATAAAATTTCACTAAGTGTGTTATGGAGTGTATTTCTACCCCCTCTTTCTCTATCAATATCAATGGTGAGCTGAAAGGGTTATTTAAAGGGGCCAAGGGGATAAGACAAGGAGACACTATTTCTCATTATTTATTTGTTTTAGTAATGGAGATTCTTTCTGGCATCCTTCATTTTGCTGCCCAAGACCCTAAGTTTGAGTTCCATTGGAGGTGCAAAGAGCTCAATATAGTTAATCTTTGCTTTTGCGGATGATCTCTTAATTTTTTACAAAGGAAATATGAATCCAGTCCAACTTATTAAGGAGGGTCTCCTTCTCTTTGAAGCTTTATCTGGGCTTCAGCCTAATCTTCTTAAGAGCCAGATCTTCTTCTCAGGGGTGTCTGATACTGTCCAACAACATATTGTCCGCCTCATTACTTCTAAGTTGGGTAAGACTGACTGTGACTCCTTGGTTGAGAATATTGTGGCCAGAATCAGATCTTGGGAAATAAAATATTTATCTTTTGTTGGGAGGCTTCAATTGATCAAGTCAGTGTTGGCAGCTATGTTTCGATTCTGGTGTGGGTTGTTTATTATCCCAAAGAAGGAAATTAAATCAGTCCAACCAGCCCTTAGGAACTATCTTTGGAATGCTAATGAGGCGAAACAATTTGGGGCCAAAGTAGCTTGGGAGGATCTTTGCTTCCCTAAATCTCAGGGGGGTCTTGGTTTAAAGGACTTGATTCTGTCCAATGAAGTTTCAGTGGCAAGGCACATTTGGTTCTTAATCTTAAATGATTGCTATTCCTTGTGGAAGGATTGGTGATTCACCTTCTTAGTGAAAAAGAGCTCCATTTTTATTACTCCTATTCCTTCTGCTTGCTCTTGGGTTTAGAGAAAGATTCTGAAATTGAGGGATAAATTCTCTCCCGTTTGCAAAGTTACTATTGGCAATGGGGAGTCTGTGAGGCTTCTTACTGATCAATGGCACCCTTTGGGGGTTCTCATTACCAAATTTGACCCAAGGCTTCTCTTGGGTACAGGGTGGGATATTGACTCTAGAGTGAGTAAGGTGATTCGAAATGGGTGCTGGAATTGGCCTTCTTCAAACACTTTTGCGCTTATGGAGATTAGTGATACTCCTCTCCCCTCTCCCAAGGGTCTAGTGAGGGATTCTCTGGCTTGGACCCCTAGCAAGAAAGGGCTTTTCTCTGTTAAAGATACCTATAAAGCCCTTGCTCCGAATAGGGAGTGTGTTAGGTGGGCTAAACTGATTTGGTTCAATCGCCATGTGCCTAGATTTAGCTTCCTCTCTTGGGTGGCTATCAAAGGCAAGTTGCTGACTAAGGATAGAATGGAACATTGGTCCATGCCTACATCTATTAGCCCTTCATATGTATTTTGCGTGGGTGCGTGTGAGTCAGCTGAGCACCTTTTTGTGGGATGCAAATCCACAAGGCCAATTTCGGACAGACTTCTAGCTAAATGTGGTTTGAGCAGCCCCCACTCCAACTGGTGTTAATGGATCTCCTTGCTCTTAAATAAGGCCAAAGGTAAGTCCCTTGTTAGCTCCATTCTCAAGCTTTTGTTCACAGCCTTTATCTACCATATTTGGAGGGAGAGGAACCTCAGAATCTTCTAGGGAAAAATTTGGGATGATGCTCTTTTGATCAAGGTTATCTCGGGCTCCATTAGGGATAGGCTTTGTTTGCTTAAGGGTGCCCTTGCCTCAGAGTTGAACCTGTCTCTCTAAGCTGCTTGGGATCTCAACCTTTTCATTTTTGAGCCTTCTTAGGGGCTGAGTATGTTAATTTGTTTCTTTGTATTGAGGAGTTTAATTTGTTTTTGTAATGCGTTGCTATTTTTTTGGCATATTTTTTTGGGTTTAGATTTGTTTTGGCTTTACCTAGCCAGGCTTATCTCTTTTTTCGCTTTGTAGCTTTGTATTTCCTGGGGTATGCCCCTTGTATATTTGTTTGTATTTTTTGGGTTAATACATTTTTTTTGCTAAAAAAAACATGTGTATTGGGTGTCAAATGTCAGTTTGAGTACATGTCATGCCCAAAACATCCAAGTTTAGTCAAGTTCATCTAGTTTGGGCACGACAAGTCCCATAGGATCTTTTTGACTCCGTATCACACTAGAAGCACCAAAAACATCCCAAACACTCCAAATTCTTATCCTAAATGTGGATCGATTGTCAACACTCAGTTCGAGTACAAGCCATGCCAAAAAGATCCATGTTTAGGCAAGTTCATCTAGTTTGTGCCTAAACATATCAAAGTGGGTCTTTTTGACTTCATATGGCACTAGAAGTGCTAAGGATCAACCTACACATCAAGTTCCAAGGATTAGTGCCAAGGATCAACCTACACATCAAGTTCCAAGGATTCAACATCTTAAAGATGAGCAATCAAGAAGGCAAGGAGCAAGTTCAAGAGGTTTCTAGTCTAATTAGCATGCCTCAAGGACCAATAACAAGGTCGCGGTCTAAGAAGCTTCAACAAGCTTTAATCCACCATTTTCAAGGCTTAGTTAATTAAGCTAGGGAAGGTCTACAAGGACATCAAAGCTTTGGGATAAGTGCAGCACGAGTCCAGTAAAACTTGGTTCAAGTCAATGTTACTAATGGGTTGAATTATGTATGTGATGGGCCATTTTTTATATGAACCTCACCGTCGTTTTGCGATGAAACCCGATAACAATGATGGTTCAAGAACCCAATGATCAATTTTAAAGAAGAAGAAACCCCGACCCATTTTCTATGACACAAAGAGAACCTTAGGTATAAGACCTAAGACCCAAATTGATGCTTCAAAAAGAACCAAAGGTATGGTTTAGACGCCACACTCAAGAGCAAGAAGGAAAAGTGATTGATAAGTCTAGGTTTTAGACGCCACAAGAATATTCTTGATAAGTCTGAAAAGTTCTAAGAAGAACCAAAGAGAAAACTCTCACAAAAAAATTATATTGATCAAAGTTTTTTGATACATTGTGAAACCATGCTTAAATAGAAAAACTAGAAGTCTAAAGAGTCCTAAAGTGTTTGAATAACCTAAACTAAATTTAAATTTAAAGAAATATAAATTACAATAAATAAGGAACTAGTAATTCACCCAAAAGATTTCTATTGGCTGTCCACTTGTAGGTTAGGATTGTCAAGGTGTCATGCTCTAATAGACTCATATCCGTTGTCCACTTCTAGGTTAGGATTGCAAAGTTGTCTTGCTTACTTGTCATCATTTAAAATGCCATGTCATGCTCCATGTGGACTGCCATATTGATGCCACATCATGCTCTATGTGTAATGCCATGTAGGATGCCATGTCATCTCCATGTGGGCTGCCATGTTGAATGCCACATCATGCTCCATGTCAGCTGCCATGTTGGGTGCCATGTCATGGTCCATGTAGGATATTATGTTGGATGCAACATCATGCTCCATGTAGGTTGCTATGTTGGACGGCACATCATGCTTCATGTAGGCTGTTATACTCCATGTCATACTCCACGTCATACTCCCATTAAGTGCTTTATCCATCCTCTTTTCTCTAGCTTATGTGATTTGGCATCTTGGTACTTGAAATAGATCCATCCTTTGAGCTTGTGCAACCGGATCCTCTTCATTCCCTCCCGCTTGAGAATGATTTGTCCTCAAATCATCACCTACATCAAATGGAGACAAGTCTGTCACATTAAAAGTACCACTTTTTATTGTACTCACAAAGAAGTCTAGCTTGTAGGCATTATGATTAAGTCTTACAAGGACTTGGAATAGATCATCGCCTCTAGGTAGCAGCTGGGAAAGCTTTTACCCTGGAAACCGTTCATTTCTTGTGTGCACCCAAACCCAATCTCCAAGATCATAAACCAATTTATGACACTATTTGTTGGCTAGTTTTGCCTTCTCATGTATTTGCTTAACGAATTCAGCATTCCTCTTTCTATCTTGTTTGTACCGAATGACATATGAGAATGTCTCAATGAACTCCAACCAACGAGCATATATTTTATTCAGCTTGTCATGCTCCTTTAAATGCTTCAAGTACTCCAGACCGTTGTGAATCAGACACCTTGTTTTGATCATGGCATCTAGTACGAAAGATGTTTTCTACTGCACCTCATCATTTTCTTTGATTTGCACACTTAGAGCTCTCCTTGCAACAACTAATTCTCTTTGTATAGCACACTCCTCATTTTTTTTTTTGGTAAATTAAAAAAATTGTATAAACCGATGAAGAAAACATATAAATATACAAGGGGTATACCCCAGGAAAAAGACACAAATAACAAGGAACCAGCCAACACACAAGCTGGAGGCACCCAAACACTAACAGAAGATTACAAGTGATAACAGCCTAAAGAAACAGAAGAACCAAGCTTAATTGTCAAAAATAGAGGCATTCAATCCCCAGGCAAGCTGAATGGTTTTGTTATCTTCAGTCACAGAAAACCCTTTAAGACTCAAAAATCTACCTTTAATGGCATTTCTAATGCAAGCCAAGACCACTTTCTTGTCCCTCATTTTGCCCTCAAAGACTCGATTATGTCTCTCTCTCCAGATATGATAGACAAACGAGCTGAACATAAGCTTCAACATAAGGCTCAAGAAGTAACCTTTCCTAGCTTTCACAAGGAGCCAGAAGATAAGTTGATTCCAGTTCCTAGGAGAAGACACCAAGCCACACAAACCAACCAAATTCTGCCAAATAAAGCTAGAATAAGGGCAAGAAACAAACAGGTGTTCAGAGGATTCTGAAGGATGCAAGCAAAGAACACAACTACTAACATTGGAAAACCCAGGAGAGGAGGTCCAAGCAGCCAATCTCTCCGCAGTTGCAAGCCTATTAAGAACAGCAAGCCAAGTAATAAAGCTATATCTGGGGATCTGCTTCTTAAACCAAATAGGAGGAGCCCATCTCACTTTTTCACCAGCTGGAGCCAGTTTCCTATAAGTGTGCCCCACAGAGAAAAGACTTGATGGAGAAAGAGTCCAAATCCAAGAGTCCAAAGAGGACACTTTAGGAGGGGGAAGATGGATCTCTCTAATAGTGATAAGCTCATGGGAGTTAGAAATAGGCCAGTTCCAAGCTGCATTCTGGATCACTGAGCTGACCTTGGTAGTCCAATCCCAACCTTTACCAAAATAAATCCTAGGACCAAACCTTTGAGAAAGAGCCCACAAAGGGTGCCAAGGGTCCAATAGAAGAGAGATCTGCTCACCATTTCCCACAAGAAGGATTAGTGGCAAGCTTAACCAAGAAGATAGAGCTCTTCTTGATCAAGAAAAACTTGCACCAATCCTTCCAAAGGGAAGCTTTATCCAAAGAGACCAGGAACCAGAAATGCTTAGCCACAGCCACTTCATTAGCTAGAGAGAGATCTCTAAGGCCCAAACCTCCTTGGGACTTATCAAGGCACAAGTCACTCCAAGCCACTTTAGCACCAGAATGCTTTACAGCTGAAGCGTTCCACAAGTAATTCCTAATAACCACCTTAATCATATTTAAGATTTTCTTGGGAAGAATAAATAAGCCAGCCCAGTATTGAAAGATAGCATAGAGCACGGATTTAACCAACTGTAATCTTCCAGCATAAGAAAGGTAGTTAGACTCCCAAGACTTCACCCTAGCTGTGATATGGTCTACTAGGGTGATACAATCTGTTTTTCTAAGCTTTGAGGAAATCAAAGGAACCCCCAAGTATCTCATAGGTAGCTCCCCAATGCTGAAATTGCACAAGTCCAGAATTGCTTGAGAAGTGGAAGGATGGACCCCAGACATGAAAATCTGACTTTTTTGTAGATTAGGTTGAAGACCAGACATGGCCTCAAACAAGTTTAAGCTCTCCATAATAAGATGAACAGAAGTAATATCACCCTTACAGAAGATAAAGAGATCATCAGCAAAGCACAAGTTAACAATACCAAGCTCCTTACACCTCCAGTGATAGCCAAAGTCCGCTTGATGAGAAGCATGCTTGAGAATACCAGAAAGAACCTCCATAACCAACACAAACAGATAGGGAGAGATAGGATCACCCTGTCTAAGCCCTTTAGCACCAGAGAAGAAGCCAGTCAACTCCCCATTGACCACAATAGAGAAAGAAGGAGAGGAGATACACTCCATCACACAGTTAGAGAAATGATCAGGAAACCCCAAGCAGTCAAAGATTCTCCCGATACTCTCCCAATTCAAGCTATCATAAGCCTTTTTTATATCAACCTTGAAAGCACATCTGGGACTATTAGAAGGCCTATGGTAACCTCTAACCAGCTCTTGAGATAAGAGGATGTTGTCAGCGATTCTCCTCCCTGGCACAAAAGCAGTCTGGTTGCTACTAATAAGATCAGGGAGCACTCTTTTAAGTCTATCAGCAAGCATTTTAGAAATGCATTTGTAAACAACATTACAACAAGATATAGGCCTAAAGTCACCAACCTTTGAAGGATTGGGGACCTTAGGAATAAGAGTAATGGCAGTAGAGTTAACCTGTTTCAATAAAGATTGGGAGCTAAAAAACTCCAAAACAGCCTTAGTAACATCTTTGCCCACAACATGCCAACATCTTTTGAAGAAACCAGCAGAGAAGCCATCTGGACCAGGGGCTTTACTACTCCCCAAACTAAAGATAGTTGTGTGAACGTCTTCCTCTGTATAAGGGTGGTTGAGGATAGCTAAGTGAGCTTGAGAGAGCTTATTAGGGAGAATCTGAGAGAGAACACTCCAATCCACCTCCTGGTCAATGTGAGAAGTCCCAAGAAGATTCCTATAATAAGAAAGGATTTGATCTTTGATAGCCTGGTCATCAGTAATAAGGTCACCCTCCTCATTAACCAACTGATTAATTCTTGATCTGACTCTATTCTTCTTTAGTTTCTGAAAAAAGAAAGAGGAATTCTGATCACCCAAGGCAAGCCAATCAACTCTGCTTTTTTGCCTCAGAAAATCTTCTTCTGCATTCCTGAGCTTAGTGAAATCAGCTAATCTAATTTTCTCCTCCTCTTGAAGAGAGACAACACTAGGAGAGGCAATAAGGTCAGCTTGCACTTTAGAGAGGGCTTCTCTAGCCATAAGAGCCCTTTTAGAAATATCTGAGCAAAAAGAGGCATTAAATTTCTTAAGAGCAAATTTAACAGATTTAAGCTTCTTATAGAGACAAAACATGGCTGTCCCAAACACCTCAATCTCCCACGCATCCTTAAGAACAGCCCAGAAGCCTTCGAAATCCATCCAAAAATCAAAGAACTTAAAAGAAGGCTTAGGTCTTGCTGAGTTAGCCCTAAGCTGAATAATAATAGGAGAGTGATCAGAGATACCCGGGGTGTGAAAATGGCAAGAAGTAGCAGGAAACAACATAGCCCAATCACCGTTAACCAGGGCTCTATCGAGCTTGCGCATCTTGCTACCCTCACCAACTTGACCATTCCACCAGGTGAATTGACAGCCACTATAAGGGAGGTCGAGAACCTCCAAATGATCAAGACAAGAAGCAAAGTCAATTGAGCTATCATTCCACTTGAAATCACCACCACAATGCTCAATAGGCTTCAAAATAGCATTAAAGTCACCAAGAATTAGCCAAGGCTTCCCCTGACTTAATGTCTTATGAGAGCCAAGTTTTTCCCACAAAGGCTTCCTGGAGATAGCATCATTGGCTGCATACACCACAGAGACAAAGAAATCTGTCTTTTCATGGAGAATGGTTAGCTTACAAAACATAGCTTGATCAAAGGCATCAATTAGAAGAACATCCAAAATCTTGGGATCCCAAGCTAAGACAATTCTACCTTTGCTAGTAGGAGAATGGTTAGCAAAGGTAGCCCAATTGGGAAAAACAGATCTAGAAAGTCCAGCAAAATTATGACACTTGATCTTAGTCTCAACTAAAGCACAAAAAGATAATTTAAAGTCTTTACAAAGTTTTCTAACTTCAGCTTGCTTTAGAAGGCCATTAAGCCCTCTTATATTCCAAGAAGCTAAATTAATCATAAAAAGGGGGGGAGAGAGTCACCATTCTCGGGGGGAGCCTGAGTAACTTGATCAGCCAATAAGAAAAAGCCTTCATACGTTCGCTTCTTTTTCAACCTCTTCAAAGCTGATTTAGAGAGCTTGGGAGAAGGACCAGGTTGGATAGTGATATTGACAATTGAGGAAGCTTTGGGTGGAGCCAAACTCAATGTAGAGTCAGAAGAGGCTTGAGGCTCATTTTTATCCTCACAAGGCACAATGAGACCCTTACCCTTCCTTTTGCTAACCACCTGAGTCCATTCATTGACTTGGTCTTCCACATGGATGGTATTAAGAGGAAAGGGAGGAGAGATTTCACCCTTTGGCTCCTCATAAACCATAAGCTCCCTATTATCTTGGGGAGAAGAATCTTTGCTAGCGGTTTCTTCCTCACTAGCTAGATTATTCTTAGGGGCCACTTTAGCATCACAATCATGACCAAAGAGGCAACATTTAGCACATCTCTTAGGTAGACACTCATACTCCACCTACACCACCACTGGATCCCATCCGTCAAGGCCAAGGTCAATGGTGAAGAATTTAATCAAATCAGAGGAGGCTGAAATTTTCACACAAACTCTAGCATAATCATGTCTATAACCAGAGGCAGTAGCATTGTCAGAGTGAGAAGGGATACCCACAGCACTAGCAATGTGACTTAGAGCTTCTTCAGTCCATAATTCAATTGGAACATTCCACAATTCAATTGGAACATTCCACAATTTAACCAAATTGGAAGGGTTGAAAGTTTCTCCTTTGAGAATTTAACATTTGGCCGCCACTCTTGAAGTACAACAGGTCTACCTAAGAGGTGCCAAGGTCCATCTTCTAAGACTGAGTTTCTATCCTCCACAGAGCCAAATTTGAAATAGAAAAGGCCTCTGGCAGCCGAGACCTCCTGAATTCCTCTTTTAGCCCAAAGTTGCAAAGCAATTTTCTTAACTAAGTGTAAAGGAGCTGCCCTTCCAACAAAGTAGCCAACACGGCAGCCTTCCCACCTAGAAAAATTCTCTTTAGTAATATAAACAGGAAGCTTAACTGTGACATTACCGTTTTCCGTAAAGGAAGAGCTCACATAACCTAAGCTTAGCTTCTTTTTCAGGTTACCTTTA
This sequence comes from Datisca glomerata, assembly GCA_003255025.1. Classification (NCBI taxonomy): domain Eukaryota; kingdom Viridiplantae; phylum Streptophyta; class Magnoliopsida; order Cucurbitales; family Datiscaceae; genus Datisca; species Datisca glomerata. The sequence goes on along the minus strand of QANY01001447.1, from coordinate 10,384 downwards.
ACCTTTTCAGCCCATGAACCAGCCGGTTTCTCATGAGCAGCACTTTTATTAGCTAAAAGGTCTTTATAAACTCTATTCTCATGCAGCTTTTCAGAAGAAGAAGTTGGGGAAGGAGGAGAAGAGCTCACCTTCTGTTTTCCATTAGAATCTGGTTTAGGAGAGAGAGAGATTTCTCCAAGCTCAAACCCACGACCATGGCAGCCCTTGACATCTTTGGTAGAAGTCAAATCCACCTTGTCACTCACAATCAAAGCTGAGGTTGAGCTAAGGGAGGAGAGAGGATCTGCCACCAGCTTTGGAACTCCACCCACGTTCACATCATTGTCATAGAAAAGAGAAATATCTTCTTTCTCTTTCCCTTCAATCAAAACACCATCTACTTTCTCTTTCCCCTTAGACAAAGAAGCTGCCACCTGTCGCCCTAAGGGGCTGTCCACGTCATGATGGGAGAGAGGAGCCTTATCTAATAAAGAATTACCTTTTTGAGTGTCCTTTCCTTTATTTGAAAGGATAGTAGTAGATTGTTGACCAAGTTGAAGCTTGGGAGCTAGAGCCTCACTCTTCCCCAAGCTGACCACATCACACCCACTTGCCAAAAAGGAGCTGTCACCTCTCCCTTTTGATATGTTTGGCAGCTGCTTTTCCTCTTCTCCAAGCAAGATGATTTGAGACAAGCTTGATTTGTCTTCTATCAAAGGACACTCATCATTACCTTTGACAGAGAGGTAATGAGTATCATCTTCAACCTTTGGAGCTCTAGGCAAGCTGGTTGATCTCCGAGCACCACCTCTAGCTCCTCCTCTTATGCTACTTCTCTTTAGACTTGAACGAAGTTGGTCTGAAAGAGTCAGCTCAAGTAAATTGCTCTGATTGTGATCAGAAGAAATAAAATTGTCTCTAAGCTTTGAATGATCAGAAATAATCTCTTTTGCAACTAATAAACTCGAAGCTTCCTTGGACTGAGCTTCTAACTTCCCAGACTCAACAAAACCACTCTCTGGTCCAAATTTGTTCGTATTAGAACCTTGCTTAAGAGCATTAAAACCCATAACATGGGCATTAGCTTCCCTAGCTCCCTTAGTAACCATATCATTCAAAACAGCATGGCCATTGAAAGACACTCCAAGCTTAGCTTGCCTACTAGCTGAATCTTTCTTAACACCACCTGAAACTTGCTTACCAACATCTGCAGCGTGCTTAATGTACTCATCATTAACCATTGTTAGAGGTCGTGGCCTCCCCTAAGGGAGGGAGAGGCAAAAACAAAAACCAGAATTTTAGAGAGAGGGGAGAGTTTCTCTCACTAAAAAAACCAGGAGCGTCCGCCACACTCCTCATTATCCTCATCCTCTAATGACAACATAGATTCATTGTCATCTTTATCATCGATCTCAATCTCACCATCATCTCGTAGCATCATTACTCTCTCATTCAGACATTGACTCGCTATGTGACCCCTACCATGACTGGTCGAGTCTTACTTTTGCTCAGTTTTTGTGGCCAACTTCTCCTCCTTCTCCGCATAGCTTGGTTTCCATGAGGAACAACTCAAGCCAAGGGCTGTACATGTATAACCCCTCCTTTTGAGTTGCTGCTCAAACTTAATGGCCATGTACACCATATCTTCCAGCTCAACATAATTTTGCATCTCTACCCAATCATAAATTTCTCGGTTCAATCCATGCAAAAACCTAGCCATAGTGGCCTCTCGATCTTCTTCTATATTAGCCCTTATCATAGTCATCTCCATCTCCATAAAATAATCTTTGACACTTCGGCTACCTTGAGTGAGACCTTGCAGCTTTCGATACAATTCTTGATAGTAATGCATGGCACAAACCGTCTGCTCATCGAGGTTTTCAAGTCTGCCCAAGTCTCTATGGGACACTCTCTATTTCTCTTTATATTTATCATTAGTTGATTCCACCAATCAATAGCATAATCAATGAATTCAACAATAGAAAGTTTTACCTTTTTACGCTCGGAATAGTGATGACAATCAAACATGAGCTCCATCCTCTTTTCCCATTCTAAATAAGCTTCTGGATCATTCTTGCCTTGAAATAATGGTATCTTCGTCTTAGTGCTACCCAAATTGTTGTTCACCCAATCACCAAACCTATCTTCTTTATTCCTATGTTGGAATCCCCAATCTCCAACCCCACGGCCTAAATTGCCCATGTGAGAATATTGCTCATCTTCATCAAAGTAGTTCACAAATTCTTCCTCATACTTAACTCTAGGAGATCGTCTTTCCCTTCGATATCCTATAGGAGCTCTAGGTTGCTCTACCCATTTTTCAACCCGATCAATCCTCTTATGCAATCGTTCCAGGCCCTCTCCTAACATTCTCTTAAATTCACCCACTAACGCCTCCATTTGTAACTTCAGCATACCACCTTCTGCCATTCCTCCACTACCATTACTAATTGACATACTTGAAAGAGAATAAGATTAGTAGAAAAAAATGAAGTACCTTACAACACTCAAAGTTTAAGGTTCACTCAATTTCTCTCGTGTTTCATTCAAAATATTTGGCTTTTACCCTCTGATTTTCTCACATAGTCTTCCCTTTTACCACTCTTAGTTTTCTCTTTCGGTTCTTGTTAAAAACTAATAAACGAATCTGGAATTTTCAAGCAACAACAAAAAGACCTAAACAAATCAAACACTATGAGAAGATAAGGAAAAGAAACAACTAATGGATAAAATTAGAGATAAGGAAACAAAAAAGAGATAAACTTATACTATGTTTTTACAGAAGATAAGTTGGGACAAGATAAGGTAAGGATAAGATGGGATAAGATAAGATGAGATAAGATAAGATAATGATTAGATCAGATAAGGTAAGATAAGAAAAAGATAAGATAAGATAAGAAAAAGATAAGATAAGATAAGATAAGAAAAAAGATAAGATAAGTTATGACAAGATAGGATAATATAAGATTAGATAAGAAAATATAAGATAATAATGATAAGATGAGATACGATAAGATAAGACAATGATAAGATAATATAAGATAGGATGAGATAAGAAAATATATGATAAGATAAGATAAAGTGGGATAAGAAAAGATATGGATAAGACAAGGATAAGATAAGATAAGATAAGATAAGATAATATAATTTATGATAAGATGAGATAACGTATGATATGATATGATATGACAAGATATGATGAGATAAGATGATAACTAAAAACAATGGAATTTCGAATTTGAATTTTGAAATTCTGTATTTTTAGATGAAACTGAGCAGAAAAAATAAAATCCTCTTGAAGTGATTAAAACGATGAAATCTGTCTTTGCAATGAACGTACAGATTGTAGATCTCGAAAATACGTTCGATTTGATATGCAATAATGACTATTTTGACTACCGAATCCAAAGTTATGATCTTTTTTTGAACAACCATCAAATCAGAAAAAAATCAGACTTGAATCAGACTTTAGAGAACCAAAAGCTCTTATACCAAATGATATGAACCGCACCGTCTCTTTGCGATGAAACCCGATAACAATGATGGTTCAAGAACCCAATGATCAATTTTAAAGAAGAAGAAACCCCGACCCGTTTTCTATGACACAAAGAGAACCTTAGGTATAAGACCTAAGACCCAAATTGATGCTTCGAAAAGAACCAAAGGTATGGTTTAGACGCCACACTCAAGAGCAAGAAGGAAAAGCCAGTGATAAGTCTAGGTTTTAGATGCCACAAGAATATTCTTGATAAGTCTGAAAAGTTCTAAGAAGAACCGAAGAGAAAACTCTCACAAAAAAAATTATATTGATCAAAGTTTTTTTGATACATTGTGAAACCATGCTTAAATAGAAAACTATAATTCTAAAGAGTCCTAAAGTGTTTGAATAACCTAAACTAAATTTAAATTTAAAGAAATATAAATTACAATAAATAAGGAACTAGTAATTCACCCAAAAGACTTCTATTGGCTGTCCACTTGTAGGTTAGGATTGTCAAGGTGTCATGCTCTAATAGACTCATATATGTTGTCCACTTCTAGGTTAGGATTGCCAAGTTGTCTTGCTTCCTTGTCATCATTTAAAATGTCATGTCATGCTCCATGTGGACTGACATATTGAATGCCACATCATGCTCGATGTATAATGCCATGTAGGATGCCATGTCATCTCCATGTGGGCTGCCATGTTGAATGCCACATCATGCTCCATGTCGGCGCCATGTTGGGTGCCATGTCATGGTCCATGTAGGATATATGTTGGATGCCACATCATGCTCCATGTTGGATGCCACATCATGCTCCATGTAGGTTGCCATGTTGGACGACACATCATGCTCCATGTAGGTTGTTATACTCCACGTCATACTCCCATTGAGTGCTTTATCCATCCTCTTTTATCCAGCTCTTGTGATTTGGTATCTTGGTAATTGAAATAGATCCATCCTTTGAGCTTGTGCAACCGGATCCTCATCAATTTTTGTGTTACCTCTTGGGCTGAACGAAATTTGACTTTATTTAGAGTTCATTAGTTTTATTTAGCTTGATATAGTCTATTCTTAATTATTTTTTAAAATATAATTAGGTTAGTTTCCTATTCTTGAGTTTTAGGATTTTAGGAAACCTTTGTAAATGCTATAAATATGCCTTGCTAGAATGTTTTAAGGGGCCAGAATTTTAATTTAAGAAAAACCAAAAGGTTGTTTCGCTTTTATCTTTGTGTTCTTGAGTAGAATACATGCTTTAAGAAACATTCATGTAGATTGAATCACCTTCTTGTGGAGTGCTTCGAAACTGGAATTCAGAAAACAAGTTTTCTTTATTCTAGTTCTTGATCATCTATCTAAGAAATCTGTTTTTCTAGTCTTTTATTAGTGGTTGTTGCCGAATTGGTTATTGGGGTTTTCACGTTAATGCTTAGTGGGTTCCTATACATAAAGAGGTTCTCAAGCTTATTCTTGGAAGTTCCGTATCATTTGGTATGAGTGGCTTGTTATGCTATTTGGTCTTACTAATGCACCTAGCACATTCACGAGATTGATGAACCATGTTTTATGTGAGTACTCGGGAAAGTTTGTTGTTGTTTACTTTGATGATATTCTCATGTACTTTAGGTGCTTAGATGTTCATATCATGCATGCGCGTCGAGTACTAGAATTACTTAGGCAAGAAAAGTTGTATGCTAACCTTAAGAAGTGTAGTTTTTGCATGGAAAAGGTTAATTTTCTTGGTTTTGTAGTGTCTAGTCAAGGTATTGAGGTTGATGAGGACATGGTAAGATCCATTAAGGAATTGCCAAGACCTAAGAATGGTAGTGAGGTGAGGAGCTTTCATGGGCTTGCTGGTTTCTATAGGAGATTCATTAGGGATTTTAGCACTATAGCCGCACCTTTGAATGAGTTAGTTAAGAAAAATGTTGGTTTTGTTTGGAGTGAGGCACAAGAACATGCATTTAATGAACTTAAGGATAAATTGTGTGCTGCACCTTTGCTTGCTTTTCCTAACATTGATAAAACTTTGGACATTGAATGTGATGCTAGTGGCATAGGAATTGGAGTTGTTTGTATGCAGGACCAAAGACCACTAATGTACTTTAGTGAGAAGTTCAGTGGGGCAAGCTTGAAGTATCCAACATATGACAAGGAATTATATGCTTTGGTTCAAGCTCTGCAAACATGGCAGCATTATGGCTTAGGGAGTTTGTGATAAACACTGACCATGAAAGTCTAAAGCATTTAAAGGGTCAAGATAAGCTTAATCGTAGGCTTGGACAGATTTGTCCATGGATTTTGTGCTTGCATTGCCTAGAACTAGGAAATGCTGTGATAGTATCTTTGTCGTGGTTGATACATTTAGTAAGATAGCTCATTTTATACCATGTCATAAAACCGATGATGCTAAGTTGATTGCTGATTTATTTTTCAAAGTTGTGCGATTACATGGCATACCTAAGAGCATTGTTAGTGATAGAGATGTTAAGTTTTTGAGTCACTTTTGGCGTGTGTTATGGGGAAAGTTAGTAACTAAGTTATTATTTTCAACTACATGTCACCCTCAAACTGATGGGGAAACTGAGGTAGTTAGTAGGAGGTTGATTACTTTACTTAAGGCAATCATAGAAAAGAACATTAGGACGTGGGAGGATTGTTTTCCATTTGTGGAGTTTGCTTACAATAGGGTTGTTCATAGCACTACTCATTGTTCTCCATTTGAGATTGTTTATGGATTTAATCCGCTCACTCTTATTGATTTATTACCATTGCCACCTAACAATTTTGTGAGTGTTAATGCTAATTCTAAGGCAGATTTGGTGAAGAAGTTACATAAGCAAGTTAAAGAGAGGGTTGAAAAGAAAAATGCTCGAGTCGCTTCACGTGTGAATAAGGGATGAAAACCAATGATTTTTTAGCCGGGAGATTGGGTTTTGGTCCATTTTTGTAAAGAGAGGTTTTCACTTCAAAGAAAGTCCAAGCTTGAGCCCAAGGGGCGATGGTCCTTTTCAAATTCTTGAGTATAATGTTAGTGCTTCTTTTAATGTGGCTGATTTAAGTGATTTTTATGTAGGTGATGCATTAGATTCGAGGTCGAATCCTTTTGAGGAGAGGGGAAATGTTAAGAATCAACCTACACACCAAATTCCAAGGATTCAACATCTTCAAGATGAGCATAATCAAGAAGGCAAAGAGCAAGTTCAAGAGATTTCTAGTCCAATTAGCATCCCCCAAGGACCAATAACAATGTCGCGGTCTAAGAAGCTTCAACAAGCTTTAATCCACCATTTTCAAGGCTTAGTCAATTCAGCTCAAACCCACGACCATGGCAGCCCTTGACATCTTTGGTAGAAGTCAAATCCACCTTGTCATTCACAATCAATGTTGAGGTTGAGATAAGGGAGGAGAGAGGATCTGCCACCAGCTTTAGAACTCCACCTACATTCACATCATTGTCATAGAAAAGAGAAATATCTTCTTTCTCTTTCCCTTCAATCAAAACACCATCTACTTTCTCTTTCCCCTTAGACAAAGAAGCTGCCACCTGTCGCCCTAAGGGGCTGTCCACGTCATGATGGGAGAGAGGAGCCTTATCTAATAAAGAATTACCTTTTTGAGTGTCCTTTCCTTTATTTGAAAGGATAGTAGTAGATTGTTGACCAAGTTGAAGCTTGGGAGCTAGAGCCTCACTCTTCCCCAAGCTGACCACATCACACCCACTTGCCAAAAAGGAGCTGTCACCTCTCCCTTTTGATATGTTTGGCAGCTGCTTTTCCTCTTCTCCAAGCAAGATGATTTGAGACAAGCTTGATTTGTCTTCTATCAAAGGACACTCATCATTACCTTTGACAGAGAGGTAATGAGTATCATCTTCAACCTTTGGAGCTCTAGGCAAGCTGGTTGATCTCCGAGCACCACCTCTAGCTCCTCCTCTTATGCTACTTCTCTTTAGACTTGAACGAAGTTGGTCTGAAAGAGTCAGCTCAAGTAAATTGCTCTGATTGTGATCAGAAGAAATAAAATTGTCTCTAAGCTTTGAATGATCAGAAATAATCTCTTTTGCAACTAATAAACTCGAAGCTTCCTTGGACTGAGCTTCTAACTTCCCAGGCTCAACAAAACCACTCTCTGGTCCAAATTTCTTCGTATTAGAACCTTGCTTAAGAGCATTAAAACCAATAACATGGGTTTTAGCTTCCCTAGCTCCCTTAGTAACCATATCATTCAAAACAGCATGGCCATTGAAAGACACTCCAAGGTTAGCTTGCCCACTAGCTGAATCTTTCTTAACACCACCTGAAACTTGCTTACCAACATCTGCAGCGTGCTTAATGTACTCATCATTAACCATTGTTAGAGGTCGTGGCCTCCCCTAAGGGAGGGAGAGGCTAAAACAAAAACCAGAATTCTAGAGAGAGGGGAGAGTTTCTCTCACTAAAAAGAATCTTAGTGGATCAGGAGCAAGGACCCTTCAGTATACTTGATTGTGCTTTACCAAGAAAGCTTGGACCTGATCAGGCTGTACCTTTGGCTCTTCCCATTGAAGAAAATGAGGTCAAGCAAGCTATTTTCAGTATGGGAAGTGGCAAAGCTCCTGGACCAGATGATTTTTCAGCTGGGTTCTTTAAGAAAGCATGGCATGTGGGGGGTGGGGATGTAACCAAAACTGTTTTGGAGTTCTTTACTACAGGTAACCTCCTAAAAAAGGTTAACTTAACTGCAATCACCTTAATACAAAAGGTCCCTAATCCCACTAGTATTGAGGACTTTAGACCTATCTCTTGCTGCAATGTAGTCTACAAGTGCATCACAAAAATACTTGCTGAAAGACTCAAGCTTTTATCCCAGGAAAGAGAATGACTGACAATATTTTTCTCTCCAAAGAATTGCTTAGAAGCTACCATAGATCACTTGGTTTGCCAAGGTGTGCTCTCAAGGTGGACCTTAAGAAAGCCTATGATAGTGTGAACTGGTCACTAATAGGTAAAGCTTTTCAATGCCTTGGCTTCCCAAATGTTTTCATTTCTTGGGTCATGGAGTGCCTTTCTTCTCCTTCATACTCAGTGAATATAAATGGTGAGCTGCATGGTTACTTTAGGGGTGCTAAAGGAATTATACAAGGGGATCGAATCTCTCCTTATATCTTTGTCATCCTCATGGAGGTCTTGACAGAGAACTTGAGCTTTGCAGCCAAACACTCAGAGTTCGAGTTCCATTGGAGGTGCAAAGAGCTTAACTTAGTCAATCTGTGCTTTGCTGATGACCTACTCTTATTCGGTAAAGGAGACAAAAACAGCGTGCATGTGCTTAAGGAAGCTTTGGCCATTTTCCAAGAGCTATCAGGGCTTCAACCAAATATTTCAAAGAGTCATCTGTTCTTATCAGGGGTGAGCCCAGAGATGTCTTCTATCATTTATGCTAAACTGGGTTTTACAGAAGGGTCTCTTCCAGTTAGATATCTTGGTGTCCCACTCATTACAACCAAGCTTACCAAATCAGATTGTCAAGGTTTGGTTGACAGACTCACTATGAGAATCAGGTCTTGGGAATCAAAGTATTTGTCTTATGCAGGAAGACTCCAACTTATCAAGACTGTCCTTACGGCTATGGTCAACTTTTGGAGTGGTCTCTTCATTTTCTATGGAATGGACAAAATACTATAGCTTCTGGGGCCAAGGTAGCTTGGGCAAACCTGTGTTTTGACCAGGTACAAGGTGGGTTGGGCCTTAGGGATATAAACAAATTGTACAAAGATACTTACACATGTACAAGGGGCATACACCAGGAAATACAAAATTGGAGCCTAATTAAAGGCTTAAGATCTGCACGCAAATTAAACTAGTAATATGTAAAGTACTGAAATTAGATATCAAGGCTTCATTAGACAGTGAAGGTTTACAAAATGCTTGGGTTAAGACCCCATCTATCCACTACACGTAGATTAGTATCATTAGTGCCAAAACACTTCGAATCCCAAAGCCTTAATCTGACTAATTGTGAAATAGCTTCAATTAGGATCTTGGAATCTCTGATTTTGCCTTCAAAAATCCTTGCATTTCTTTCTCTCCATATATAATAGATGAAGGAAGTAAAAGCTAGCTTAACTAGGACTCCTTTGAGTGACTTCCCTGTTGCATTAGCTAGCATCCAATCTACAAACTCATCCCAATCCCTAACCTGGCAGTGTAGATCACATTTGTTCACAAGTGTGGCCCATACTCTGGCTGCATAACAACAATTGATAAAAAGATGCTCATGTGTCTCCTGGTAGCCAACACAACACACACAATCAGAACAAAACCCTGGTGTTTGGTCCCATTGTGCAACCCTATCTCTAGTGGAAAGTTTGTTTCTCAAAGCCAACCAAGAGATAAAGCTGCACCTTGGGATGTGTTTAGAGAACCATATCACCTTTGCCCACTTAACCGGTTGTCTTGTAGGGGACAGTGCCTTATAGGTTAGACTTAGAGAGAAATCTCCATTCTGACTTGAACTCCATTTCCAAAATCTTGTCTTTGAGCTTGGGGAGGAGTAATTGGAACACTTATAATCTCAAGAAACTCAAAGGTGGTTGAAGTTGGCCAATGCCATTGATTGTCTTGAATGACAACGGCTGCATCTCACTGAGAGCACCTGCTACAGGGCTGCTTAGTGTCTGTTTTGCAATGGCTCTAGATTTTGCAGGTGGTTCGGGCTGACAAGGAATATCACTATGCTGAGGATATCAACGTGCTGTGGATTTCTTATTGGCTTCGATTATCAGTCAATCTAGCATTTTGTGTTGTTTGTTGGGATAGTGTCTTCACTTCATTTTGTAAGGCATCTCTTCATTCTGTAAGGCTAATTTAGCTACTTAAATCAGCCAAGCGAGGACTAAAAAAACGTTTTTTTTTAGTGAGAGAAACTCTCCCCTCTCT